>JAWRVF010000432.1:0-298050 GCA_036785485.1 Physcomitrellopsis africana | reverse complement strand
TGGATATGAATCTGACGTGGCTGCAAATAGACTCTGGCGAGTAAGAATGGACTGAGCTGGCAAGCGGGTGTGTATTGGCAATAAGAACGGATTGGGCCAGCAAGAAACCCATACAAATAGGACCACGTGTTACGTTGCCTTTCTTTTTATTATCAATGAAGAAACACAACTTTCTTTTGCCAAGATCTACCTTAATTTTTTTTACTATTTCTGCTGCAGCCCTAAAATGCATGGCCATTAAGATGGTAGCACAGCAAAAGGTTTGGTCTTATCATATGATACTACATATATATATGTATATGGATTTGATGCATTGTTGCATACTGCCAGACACAGAACCCTGCTGGGTCAGTGCTGGCATGTTGTCAATTGAATATCTCACAAACATCCATGGAGCCCCTGGGAAATATTTACTACTGGTCCCCAACCTGATGTGTAAACCTTGATGCCAAGGAGATCAGATTTCATGCTTTGGATGTGGTTGATAAAAGGGTTAAGAGATTGGTTGTTGGCCATTGTTAAATTTTTGAGAGAGTTGAGTGAAGATGCAAGAGTTCTAAGATGCCTTGATACAACAATCATTATGTTGAGTAGCAAAGTAGAGTTGGAATCATGTTGAAATCATTGCAGGCATTGTGGTGGTGTTTAGATGATCCCTCGAGTATGAAGAAGTTGGATGCATAATAGGTTGGAGAGTTTTAGGTTTAGAATTAAGGTTTAGTATGGCAATTTCATATATTGAGTGTGTAAGGTTGTTAATTTAGGCCTTGATTTACATGATTTTTTTTTACAGCAGTAAAACATAATAGATTCTTTAGGAGGAACAAGAAGTTTTAAGAAGAGTTTGCATTAGTAAAGATGGTTGATATGTAGCAAATAATGGATTGGCCCCACCCTATCTAGGCTCAACTAGCGTAAAATTTACCTTCTAGTTTTATAAGTCATGTATACTTTATGTTGTAAACAATAACTTCCAATGTAATGATTGATGAAGAAATACTTAAGGTGAAGATGGTATATCTAGCAAGTTATACAATAGTTAAATGTTTTGTTGGTAGCAAATTTCTTTCAATTCAATTTAAATAGCAAATTGCTACAACCACATCCAAAGCATGAAATCTGATCTCCTTGGCATCAAGGTTTACACATCAGGTTGGGGACCAGTAGTAAATATTTCCTAGGGGCTCCATGGATGTTTGTGAGATATTCAATTGACAACATTATAAAGTTGATGACAATTCCATGATAGTACTTTGGTAAATGTTACTTTTAATTAAAAACAAAGTAAAAAGAAACAATAAAGATAATATTTAATTTATTTATATATTATATTTTATTAGATATGTGTACCTTCCAACCTTAGATTTCTAAGTTGATGTTAAGGTAATGTGGGATTCTAACACAATTAATAACAAAATTGAATCTATTAAATATTTTTTTGAAGTCTTTAAAATGAATTCATTAAAATGAATTCATTCAACAAATTATAATACAAATTGAGCAAGTATTAGAAATAGGATAAAAAAGTTATAAAACATATAGATTTTAGATTCTATATTCTAATTGATTTTTAGAAGGACCAAAATATTAAAACTAAAATAGCTAATAATATAAAATATAAAAATATTATCTTTAATAAGTAGAAAGTCATTTATCTATATCAACAAGTCTATAGACAATTAACATTTTGACATCTCTTTATTTGCCAAAATGATAGATTATTCTTTTTGACCATCTACAAAAATCTCATCATCTATGCTAAGTTTTTATAATAGTAAATATTTTAAAAAACTATATAATATATATATAATATATAAAATAAACAAATAAAAAAAACCATGAACAAGATAAATTAAAATAAAAAAATAATTAGTATGGAGATGTCATTAGAAAAATACTAAGACCATTTAATGCAATAATTCTAAATTACTACACAAAAAAATAAAAATAAAAACTTAATATTAAAGACATATTGTAGTTATTGAGCAAAATACTTATCGCGAAGTAACAAGAAAGCACATCTAAAATCTTATTATAATATAAAATTAAGAAAATAAGTTTATATAAAATAATAAATTTAAATATAATATAAATATTATTAAAACTAAATATATTTATAAATTAAAGCACCAAACTAAATTATCATGAAATAAAAATTAAAAAATTTATTAAAAAAAATATTATAAAAATAAAAAATAAAAAATAAAAGATATTACATTGCAAAAGTTTTTTCAAAAATATAATAAATACCTATATTACTTAAGTAAGTAAAAGTAAATAAAAATAAGTAGAAGTAAATAGAAGTAGATAGATCTATCTTTTTTAAAAACTTCAAATAGATTTTCAAATGTAGATTAGATCTTTAAATTCCTATAGATATGCCATGTGGCTATTAAAAATTGTCATATAAGTTTCTTACTTTTAAAAAATCTACTTTAGAAGCAACTTACAACTTGACCCTTTGTCAAGGACATGAATTAGAAAAAGATGTATAATCTAATGAAAACTGTGTCAAAGTAAAGTCACAAAATAAAATAAGAAAGTATGTATATTCAAAAGAAAACTGGAATGGCTATTGCCAAAGATTGGAAACATGAAGACTCTTGAAACTAAACTAGGATCAGGAAAGGAGCTCGACAAGAGTCAAGAGTTGTTAGAACTAGGAAGTTGTGGGTTACCAACATTCTAAAGATCGTAAGAATATTGCAGCACTGAAAGAGAAGTGCGGAATGAGATAGCTCTCACTTCCAACACCCTTTACTTATAAGTGGAGTTCACATCCAAAGTACATAGGTTTCATCTACATTCATCTAAAAGCCAGCCGCCTACCGAGACCCTAAATCCAAATACTGTCAAGATGAACCTAACCGGCCGTCGGCAAGTAATTACCACTTAATCCTTAGTCGACACTATTAGAACTTACTATGATATTACTCTCCAAAAGAACTCTTTTCTTAAACTTTTTAACACTCCCCACTTTTCTAATCGGCTGTGCTACTTTTTAAGCTTCCAACGCTTCTTTATTAACTCGCCATGTTTCATCTTCACTAATGCCTTTGTAAGTACATCAGCAAGCATCTCTTTTGTAGTACAATACTTCATACCTATTATACCATCTTCAATCTTCTCTCGTATGAAATGACGTTGAATATCAATGTGCTTCGTTCTTGAATGGTGCTTTGGATTCTTGGCAAATGCAAGACATCCTTGATTGTCACACATTATTGGAGTTGCTTCTGTTTGCACTAATCCAATGTCTTCTAAGAGTTGTCTTATCCAACAAGCCTCCATTGCACAATGACTTGCTGCCATGTACTCAGCCTCCATGGTTGATCTTGCAATGGTAGGTTGTCTCTTGCAATTCCATGAAATAACTCCCACTCCAATAAAGAAGACATATCCTGTTGTGGATCTTCTATCATTTACATCTCCAGCCCAATCCGCATCGCAATAACCTTGCAAATCAATGTTCTTACCACCAAGGCATAATTTAAGTCTTTAAGACTTTTTAAGACCTTAATATCCTTCTTTACCACGCTTCAATGCAAAATTCACCTTGGGACATGCGTTTACCACAAAGACTTCACCGACATGTAAGATCCACTTTAGCCACCATCAGATACATAAGTTGGAATTCACCAATCCATCGCTTTCAGATGGAATACTGGTGATCTCACCTTCAACTGCTGAAAGCAGAAACCTCATCCGCGAAATTTTCCATCAACTTCAAATTTGCCTCCAAAGGTGTTCCAATGGGCTTACACTCCTCCATGTTGAATCGTTTCAACACTTCTTCAATGTACTTGCTTTGACTCATTGTAATGGTCTTGTTTTCACGATCTCTTATGAACTCCACTCCTAAGCAATAGTGAAGTTCTCCCAAATCACTCATTTCAAATTCTTTTTCTAATATGGCCTTCATCCAATTCAACTTTTTCACATTGTTAGCCAAGATGATAAAATCATCAACGTAAAGGATTACAATCAATAGGAACTCTTGAGATTGCATCACATACATGGAATGATCTGCTTCACTCCTTACAAACCCTTCATTCACAAAAAATGTATCAATCCGTTGGTACCATGCCCTTGGTGATTGCTTGAGTCCATACAATGATTTCTTCAACTTACAAACAAGATGTTGTTTGCCTTCTTCAATATATCCTTGAGGTTGATCCATATAGATGTCTTCTTCTATCTCTCCATTAAAGAAAGCCGTCTTCACATCCATTTGATGCATCTCCAAGTCCATTGCTGCCCCAATTGCCACAATGGTTCTGATAGTGGTGAATTTAGCCACGGGAGCATATGTCTCATTGAAATCAACACCAGCAACTTGTGAATATCCTTTGGCAACTAATCTTGCCTTATATCTCACAACATTGCCCATTGCATCCCTTTTGATTCTAAATACCCACTTACAACCAATAGAAGATCGATTTGGTGGAAGTTGAGTCAATTCCCATGTTCTATTGTCCATGAGAGATTTGTATTTTTCTTCCATAGCCTTTTCCCACTTCGAGCAGCATCACCGACTTCATCAGATCACATAAAAGACAATTGATCAAGAAGAAATGCAAATATCGGTATGCCCGCGACCGCGATTACCATCGTCCTCCCGTCCAATAGTCGTCAAGTGGTCTTCTTTCCCTCATAGGATATCTCCTTTCATTTGAAGAAGATTCACCTTCATGTATTCCAACCACTCTTCCAAACTTCTTCTTTCTTAAACTTTGTCTTTTCTCACTCAAAGGTTGATACTCCTCATCATCATCATCTTCAACATCTTCATTTCCTTCACTGTTGGTCTTAGGAATCAAAGAGACTTTCTTCTCCATCTTCTTTAGCTCTTCATCTTCATTCATGTCTCTACTATCTTCATTTTCTTCATCTTCTTCTTCTTTCTTTGCTAGATTTAAAGATGTGTCAATAACCACACCATTACTCCCACTTGGACACATCTCTAAGTGCTCATAAGCACTCTTATGCTCAATTAACTCAACATCACGACTTTTGATGATCTTCTTGGTATCCAAACAAATTAATCTATATGCCTTCGTACCTTCACAATATCCAACAAATACACATTTCGTACCTTTTTGCTTCAAGCTTGGACCTCATACAATCTGGTATCTTTGCATAAGTAATGCATCCAAATGTCCTCATGTATGAAACACAAGGTTTCTTCCCACTCCAAGCTTCTTGTGGAATCATTGATGTAAGTGCACTTGTAGGGCACCTATTCCTTGTGTATACTGCATTCACCACAGCTTCCGCCCAAAATTCATATCCAAGATTTTGAGCATGAAGCATACTCCTTGCCGTCTCCACAATGGTGCGATTTGCTCTTTCAGCAACTCCATTTTGTTGTGGAGTGTAAGGAGTAGACGTTTGTCTTACAATACCTTGAATCTTCAAGTACTCATCAAAATGTTTTGACAAATACTCACCACCATTGTCTGTGCGTAATACCTTGATCTTGCATTCACATTGCTTTTCCACATGTGCCTTAAACTCCTTAAATCTTGAGAAACACTCACTCTTGGCTTTAAGGATAAAAATCCACACCTTTCTTGAAAAATCATCAATAAATGTGACAAAGTACCTTGCTCCTCCAATTGATGGTGTCTTCATAGGTCCACAGACATTTGAATGCACAATCTCCAACAACTTACTTGCTCGTGTTGCTACTCCATTTGGAAATGAGGCCCTTTGTTGCTTGCCTTGAATACAATCTTCACAAGCTAGAGTCGTGGCATTGTTGTATGATTGACCAAGATCTAAGCAAACTACCGTAGATTTGAGCTCCTTCATGCTTTTGGCATTCAAATGACCAAGGCGTCGATGCCAAATTCCAAACTTGTCTTCATCTTTTGGAAATTCAGCAAATGCTGCTACTTCAACTCCATTCACCTTCTTACAATTGAGAATGTAAAGGTTGCCATCTCTAAAGCCCTTTAAAACATTATCTCCATCCAATGTCTTCACAAAACATCCATTCATATCAAATTGAACCTTACAACCACTTGACACAAGTTTGCTCACCGAAAGAAGATTCTTCTTCATCTTTGGCACATGTAGGACTTCTTTCAATCTGATCCTCTTGGTTTCATTCTTCACAACAATCTCCACCACAATGGAGCCAATTCCAACAGCTTGTACCATGCCATTGTCTCCTAACCAAACATTTGTTACTGGAATTTCTTCATAAGTGTTAAAAGAACACTTGTATGGAGTCATGTGCTTGGTAGCACCTGAATCAATAATCCACTTAGACATGGCAGCCATAGAAGTGCCTTCACTTGCCATGAATGCAAAGTCATCTCCTCCAAATTCATCATGTGCATTGTTAGCATTCTCTCTGTCTCCTTTCTTGGCCTTGTAGCAATTTCTTGCAAAATGACCTGATTTTCCGCAAATGAAGCAAGTTTTCACGTTACTCCTTCTATTGTCACGTTGGTTTGAATAGGTACCTTTACCTTGTCTTGAGAAGAGAGCCGAGTCTTCACTTTGATGCTCCTTTTCTTTCCTTTTGGTCACTTCATGTCCAAGTCTTGCCGTCACATAGTCCATTGTAAGCTCCTTCAACTTGATGAACTCCAATGCTACTATAAGATAGTTATAAGACTCCGGAAGGCTCATGAGCAAAGTCATGACAATATCACCATCTTCTAAAGGTTTGTCAACAATAGCTAGTTGATTTGCAAGAGCCTTTACCTTGTTGACGTGAGCCATAAGGTCTTCACCTTCTTCCATCTTACAAGTGAAGAATTTCCTCCTTGTAAAAAGGATGTTGGACAAGTTCTTGCTCTCATAAATGTTGCAAAGAGTCTTCCATGCTTCCGTTGGTCCTTTGCAATGGATAATGTGTGAAAAGTTGGCTTCATCCACATTTGTGGCAATCATGCCAAAAGCCTTCTTTTCACGTCTTTTAAAGTCCTTCTTCTCCTTAATACTTGCATCTATGCATGGAGGGTCTTCACTTTCATCTACAATGTCCCAAAGGTCCAAAGATGCCAACAAAAGCTCCATTTTTACCTTTCAATGATAGAAATTGTCACCTCTAAACTTCTCAATCAGTCTCAAACCTTCACCCTCAGTAGAAGCCATCTCTAAGAAGTAGTGTATCAAAGAATATTGAGAAAAGAAGTTTCTATGTGATCAAAAATCACAAATTTGCACTAGCAGAAACTCAGAATATCCTCTTGTGAACAAAAGAGTGATTTCTTATTCAAAGCACTCTTAGGTGATCTTCTACTGCTTCTAATCACTATATGCACTCTTTTGAACCTCTCAATCAAGTTCTTTCACTCTTTCAACTCACTATTTAATGATATGCAGAAGGTTAATGAAACAATTTTAATAACACATAAAGACACTATCAAGGTCTTTCACAATGGTTTTAAACTCACTATCCAAGGAGATAAGAATCCACAAAGCAATGTTAGAGATCTCTAAGCTTACAAATCAGAACCTCCTCTTGCCATAAGATAAGCTAAGATCATACAACTTTCTACGCTCCATTTTCCGGTATAGGTGTCAAAAGAAGAGACTTAAGCCAAAACCTACAAATCCATAGCCAGTGTAGGTGAGTTTATAACATGTTAAAAATGAAGTTTGAAGCCACTTAGCAAACTAGCATCCCAATGAGTTCTTGGCGCAAGAAAGTCGCGAGGAATAAAGATGGCTCTAAAGCACCAACGCCGCTTACTTATAGAGGTGGAGTTCACATCCGATATACATAGGCTTCATCTACGTTCATCTGGCCAGGGTCTTTTTAGCGAGATCACCAAATCTGATACTTTGTCAAGACCTTCATCCTGCTTAAGCTTGTCGAGGATACAACCGCCACCTAATCCCTAGTTGACTTTTGACTATTAGAAACTTACTATGGATAAACTCTATATTGTAATAATCCAAGTAACTCTTTCTTGAACTTTAACAGTAAGTGGGTATTTAGAACCAAGAGGGATCCAATGGACAATATTGTGAGATATAAGGCAAGATTAATTGCCAAAGGATATTCACAAGTTGCTGGTGTTGATTTCAATGAGACATATGCTCCAGTGGCTAAATTCACCATTATCAGAACCATTGTGGCAATTGGGGCAGTAATGCACTTGGAGATGCATCAAATGGATGTGAAGACGGCTTTCTTAATTGGAGAGTTGGAAGAAGACATCTACATGGATCAATCCCAAGGATATGTTGAAGAAGGCAAATAACACCTTGTTTGTAAGTTGAAGAAATCCTTGTATGGACTCAAGCAATCACCAAGGGCATGGTACCAACGGATTGACACATTCTTTGTGAATGAAGGTTTTGTAAAGAGTGAAGCAGATCATTGCATGTATGTAATGCAATCTCAAGAGTTCTTATTGATTGTAATCCTTTACGTTGATGCTTTAATCATCTTGGCTAACAATGTAAAGAAATTGAATTGGATGAAGGCCATATTAGAAAAAGAATTTGAAATGAATGATTTGGAAAAACTTCACTATTGCTTAAAAGTGGAGTTTGTAAGAGATCTTAAGAACAAGACCATTACAATGAGCCAAAGGAAGTATATTGAAGAAGTATTGAGACGATTCAATATTGAAGAGTGTAAGCCAATTGGAACACCTTTAGAGGCAAATTTGAAGTTGATGAAGCTCACGGATGAGGAGTTTGCCTAAGTTGAAGGTGAGATGCAAAGTATTCCATACAAGGCAGCAATAGGCTTACTTATGTATGCAATGGTGGTCACAAGAGTGGATTTTGCATATGTAATGAGTGTTATGAGCCAATACATGTCTAAGGCTGGACCTTTGCATTGGGCAATGGTAAAGAGGATATTGAGGTATTTAAAAGGTACTAAAGACTTCAAATCATGCCTTGGTGGTAACAACGTTGATTTGCAAGGTTATTGTGATGCGGATTGGGTTGGAGATGTAAACGATAGAAGATCCACAACGGGATATGTATTCTTTATTGGAGTGGGAGTCATTTCATGGAATTACAAGAGACAACCTACTATTGCAAGATCAACCATGGAGGCTGAGTACATGGCAGCAAGTCATTGTGCAATGGAGGCTTGTTGGATAAGGCAACTTTTAGAAGACATTGGATTAGTGCAAACAGAAGCAACTCCAATAATGTGTGACAATCAAGGATGTCTTGCATTTGCCAAGAATCCAAAGCACCATTCAAGAACAAAGCATATTGATATTGAACATCATTTCATACGAGAGAAGATTGAAGATGGTATAATAGGTATGAAGTGTTGTGCTACAAAAGAGATGCTTGCTGATGTGCTTACAAAGGCATTAGTGAAGGATAGATACCACGAGTTAATAAAGGCATTAGGCTTAAAAGCCTTTTGACAATTAGAAAAAGTGGGAGTGTTTAAGTTCAACAAAGAGTTCATTGGAATATTACAATATAGAGTTTAAACCATAGTAAGTTTCTAATAGTCAAAAGGCAATTAAGGATTAAATGGCGGCTAGGGTCTTGACAAGCGGCTAGGTTTAGGATCTCAACAGGCGGCTGGATTTAGGGTCTCGAGAGGCGGCTAGGTTTAGAGTCTCAAGAGGCGGCTGGTTTTAGATGAATGTAGATGAAGTCTATGCATATTGGATGTGAATTCCACTTACAAGTAAAGGGTGTTTGAAGTGAGAGTTATCTCATTCTACACTTCTCTTTGTGTGCAACCTTGTTAATGCTAAGTGTTGTGGCTCCTCACTTTTAATTCTTTAATATTTGTGAATGGACAAATCAATAAGATCTAATTCAAAGACGTCTTCCATGTACCAAAAATGAAGCAAAATCTACTTTTGATGAGTAAACTTGTGATGGGAGGTCTTATGGTTCAATTCAACATGAATGGATGTTTTATAAGAATATTGAGTAGAAACATGGTTGCCAAAGATTCTAGAGAGGGAAATTTGTACTACTTCAATTATAAGAAGGTCAATGGAGTGGAAGTAGCCTTACTTGCTGAATTTACTTCAAATGAAGACAAGTTGAATATATTGCATCATCGCCTTAGCCATTTGAATATAAATAGCATGATAGAGCTCAAGTCTATGGTAAGTTATTTAGATCTTGGATAAACAAGTCAAAATACAATACAACTTGTATGTGAAAGTTGCATATAAGGCAAACAACAAAGGGCTTTATTTCCAAGTGGTGTAGCAACACATTGTCGAGTTGTGACATGATTATATAGTGAAACTATGACTAAAAATGATTTTTCAATTAATACTCTATTATCTTAGTTCAATAAGAATTCAATATATTTTAACAAAGTTTTTATGAAAGCCTCTTAGTTTATTTTCTTCTTTTAATAGCTAATAGATAAGAATTAGTTAGTAATTTTATCTTTTAGGCTGTAGTAATTCTTTTATAGCCTTAGAAAGGCCATAAAATAGTAAAAATATAATAAAAATGATAAATTACTAGCATGATTGATACTAGGATAAAATTGAAGGTAAGATCCTTGAATGATTTATGCAATTTGTATTTGATACCGAGGGGGTTGGCCGTTTATAGGACAAGATCAAAATCAGACCTCTAGCCACTAAAATGGCCGCCTAGGGCAAAGTACAAGAAATTTTACAAATCAGGTTTTTAGATCGGATAGCTAGCTTGAAGTTTGTTTCAAGGACATTAAGGTTGTTGCCATAGGATTTTGGATGACTTTACAATTGTTGTTCAAAGTTAGGATTTGTATTGGTATTTTGGATTTTATATAAGACAATAATGGCTTGTATTCTTGAGTGATTCATGCAATCTAAATAGCATCTATGGTTCAAAATTTGATATTGTTTGGATTGTTGAGTGTGCTAAGTATGTACAAAAGATTATATTAATCTAACTATGCAATCAAGGGATATTTGGACTTTAATACAAAGGATTGTCGGAAGTTGGCAACTTAGAGTTGGATAGGAATTCTATGATAACTAAAGATCTACAAATTGGATCAATGTAAATTTTGGTATGGTGATAGAAGACTTAGAGATCAAGCTACATACCTTGTTTGAGCTGAAGTTAATAATTCAAGAAGGAGAAATCACCATTGGAATTTCTGCATCAATTTTCAAGCTGGCAGCCGAGTGTCATCAATGCGGTTTTTAGGCATTTTCTCGCAATTTGTAGGTTGGGTTGGCCTGAATTTTTTTAAGCATGTAAAAGGCTTATATTGACATTTGCGTGCAAAATTTCACACTAAGTGGAAAGTTGGATTAAAACTTATACCTTATCAAAGCTCACTGATTAGGATTAGGACTTACAAAGAAAAATAAAATTTCTTAATTATAAAAGAAACGAGGCTATTGGGGTATATGTATGGTTGATGTTATTAAAAAGAGTATTTTTAAACTCTTTTGAATTGAACTTTGAATTATATTCTTCATATATGGATGAAATCTATTAGGATTTCTTGATTATTTGCAAACACAACTTTACCTTCCAGAGCCAGGTGCCCGGTGCATTTCTGATCAAGACAATACGTAATACGACAACACGCTACAAAGTTATTGGAGATTGTCCATTCTGATGTATGTGGACCTATAAAGACCATAAGTATTGGAGGAGTAAGGTATTTTCTCACTTTCATTGATGATTTTTTAAGAAAGATTTGGATCTACATTCTTAAAATCATGAGTGAGTGCTTTTCAAAGTTTAAGGAGTTTAAAGCACCTGTTGCAAAATAAAGTGAATGCAAAATCAAAATGCTATGTACAGACAATGGAGATAAGTATATATTTAAGCAATTTGATATTTATTTGAAAAATGAAAGAATTGATAGACAAACCATAATTCCATACATTCTACAGTAAAATGATGTTGCTGAAAGGGCAAATTGGACCATTGTCAAGATGGCAAGGAGCATACTTCATGCTTAAAATCTTGGTTATAAGTTTTGGACGATGTCGTGGTAGAGAGAATTTGCCTCAAGAGAGCACTAGGCTTCTGGTTGCCACTAATTACTCAACCAAGATCCAAGTATAAAAAAACCCCCAAAATTATATAAAATATTTTTTCATAGGACTATTACATCCAATACATAAGCCTTATTCCTTCAAACCTCTCAAAACATAATAAATGCTTTAAAATCCTCATTCCTCTATAAGAAGGGAATTTTTCCTCAAATTCAATAATCTAACCATCTAAATCTAACCATCTAAATCCACTCCAAATTTACATGAAATATTGATGTAATTTTTACAACTACCACGACAAATTTCAACCATTGATTTATTACCAATCTTTAGATATCACCAAAATCCTAGCAGTAGCTTCAAACCCTTGTTTACAAACACTTATGTATTAAATTCTTCATATCTCATAATTAAAAAGTCCAAATGCTATGATATTTTGATTTATAGCTTTTTAGTATAATAACAAATCTTCTAAGAAAGTTTGAAATAAAAATTCGTCCAAAAACTCAAGATATGGCAAATTCCATCACTAACAACAAAATAGCCTATTTACTACCTTGGAATTTGATTTGCTATTTTTGACTCCCAATATCTCCTTTTTTAAAATTCCAACTATAGTATTTCTTCTACATCAAGTGTAGAGCTTGAAATCACCTCTCTAATTGCACCTTCTGATCTCCAAAAGCTCTCGTACAACTCCTCCAATCCTCAAAAGAGTGACAATAGATACAATTTGTATACCTTAATTTCAAGCGCCTATTCCTCCCTCAATAATATCCCAAATCCCTCGATTTGTATACCAAAATTACAGTCTAAAAAACAAGCTTTTTAATTATAGTCTTTGATTTTTGAATGGTTTCTTTGAAGTTGCCGAAATCCTTGTTCTTGTTGCAGGCGGCCTCCTTAAAGCCTATTGGACATGACCATTGACCAATAGGAATGAAGAACTTCACCTCTTATCTTCATTCATCCTTACTTTATCTTCATCCTTCCAAATAGGCCTCTTTGTAGTTTAATTCTTCATCTTTAGACTCCAACCTTCTCTCAAGGCTTCATACTAAATATTTAGGTTCTATATATTTTAAATTCCATAATCAAACTAAGTAAAAATCTAAAATAAAGTTTCTTACACCAACTCCCTTTAATTTAATTTACTAACCATTCTAACACATATCTAAATCTATAAATATATTGTATATTTTGAATAGATTTTATATACTATAAGGAATTATAATACGATAGCAAAAATTGTGGTGAATGTCATATATACAAGGAATAGGTGTCCAACAAATGCCCTTATATCAATGACACCACAAGAGGCTTAGAGTAGAAGACAACCTTGTATTTCACATATGAAGAGCTTTGGATGCATTGCATATACAAAAATACCAGATTGTATGAGGTTCAAGCTTGATGTAAAAGGTACAAAGTGTATATTCTTAGGATATTGTGAAGATATCAAGGCATATAGGCTAATGTATATCGAAACCAAGAGAATCATTAAAAGTCGTGATGTTGAATTTTTGGAGCGTAAGAATGCTTGTAACGACTTGGAGATGTGTCCAAGTAGGAATAATGGTATATTTGTAGCCACATCTTTTATTAAAGAAACACAATAAGCATAACATAAGTAAGTAGAAATCCACAATGTTGCACATAAGAGAAGTGTGGAATGAGATATCTCTCTTCCAACACCCATTACTTATAGATGGTGGTTGTTATCCTTAATGACATCATCTATCCTTTAATTTTTATATTCATCAAAGGATATACCTAGTATATCTTTTGGTATCTTATCCTCTATAAGAATATATCTTTAGCATATCTAATATATCCATAAGATCCTTTAGCATCTCATCTATTTCAAGTATATCCTATGGCATATATTTTATATTCTTATGTAGTCTTTGGATATTTTCTAGGATATCTTTTATCCTTTTGATTTTGTTTCTTTGGCCCTTAATCTTTTCTTATTCTTAGAATGGCCATTCCACTTATCAAAAGATAATCCTTTGATCATTAATAATCTATCTAAGATAATATCTTTTACTTGGTAACTTGTTCTATTATCAATTTATTCAAATACTTTCACTTTGTTAATTATCAAAGGCTTTCAAATCTAATGCATTTGTCAACATATGATGCCTATCCTTTATCAATGCCTTTGTCAACAAATCAGCAAGCATGTCTTTTGTTGCACAATACTTCATGTCAATTACTCCCATTTTAATCTTTTTTCATATGAAGTGATGTTGAATGTCAATGTGCTTGATTTTTGAATGATACTTTGGATTATTTGCAAAAGCAAGGCATCCTTGATTGTCACACTTCATTGGAGTTGCTTCCAATTGTACAAGGCTAATGTCCTCCAAAACTTGCTTTAACCATATTGCCTCCATTGTACCATGGCTTGCTGCCATAAACTCCACCTCCATTGTGGACCTTGCAATTGTCGATTGCGTCTTGCAATTCCATGAAATTACTCCCACTCCACCAAAGATTACATAGTTTATTGTTGACCTCCTATCATTTACATCTCTTGCCCAATCTGCATCACAATAACCATGCAAAGCAATATTTTCACCTCCAAGGCACAATTTGAAGTCCAATGAGCCTTTCAAGTACCTCATGATCCTCTTGATAGTTGTCCAATGGATTGATCTTGCTTTTGATATGTCTTGACTTACAACACTTATTGCATATGCAAGATCCACCCTTCTGCCAACCATTGCATATATAAATGAACCAACTACTGCCTTGTATGTGTTAAAGTTCAACAAAGAATTCGTTGGAATATTACAATATAAAGTTTAAACCATAGCAAGTTTCTAATAGTCAAAAGGCAACTAAGGATTAAGTGGCGGCTAGGGTCTCGACAGGCGGCTAGGTTTAGGTTCTCAACAGGCGACTGGATTTAAGGTCTCAACAGGCGGCTAGGTTTAGAGTCTCGAGAGGCGGCTGGTTTTAGATGAATGTAAATAAAGTCTATGCATATTGGATGTGAATTCTACTTATAAATAAAGGGTGTTGGAAGTGAGAGTTATCTCATTCCACACTTCTCTTTGTATGCAACCTTGCTAGTGCTAAGTGCTGTTGCTTCTAACTTCTAGTTCTTTAATAAGAAGTGCCTTCACTTACCATGAATGCAAAGGTTGTGAAAGAATAAATTGCACCAATGTAGAGATGGCAAGGAGTATGCTTCATGCTCAAAACCTTGGATATGAATTTTAAGTGGAAGCTGTGGTGAATGCAGTATACACAAGGAATAGGTGCCCTACAAGTGCACTCACATCAATGACTCCACAAGAAGCTTGGAGTGGGAAGAAACCTTGTGTTTCACACATGAGGACATTTGGATGCATTGCTTATGCAAAGATACCAGATTGTATGAGGTCCAAGCTTGAGGCAAAAGGTACAAAATGTGTATTTGTTGGATATTGTGAAGGTACAAAGGCATATAGGCTAATGTGTTTGGATACCAAGAAGATCATCAAAAGTCGTGATGTTGAGTTTATTGAGCATAAGAGTGCTTATGAGCACTTGGAGATGTGTCCAAGTGGGAGTAATGGTGTGTTTGTGGACACATCTTTAAATCTAGCAAAGAAAGAAGAAGAAGATGAAGACAATGAAGATAGTGGAGACATGAATGAAGGTGAAGAGCTAAAGAAGATGGAGAAGAAAGTTTCTTTGATTCTTGAGACCAATAATGAAGGATATGAAGATAATGATGATGAAGAGTATCAACCTTTGAATGAGAAAAGACAAAGTTTAAGAAAGAAGAAGCTTGGAAGAGTGGTTGGAGTACATGAAGGTGAATCTTCTTCAAATGAAAGGAGATATCCTATGAGGGAAAGAAGACCACTTGGTGAATGGTGGAAGAACCATATTTTTCCTCAAGTAAGTGAAGAACATGCCAATGTTGCACTCTTTGCTGATCAATTGTCTTTATGTGATACAATGAAATCCACAGATGCTATGAAGTGGGAGAAGGCTAAGGAAGAAGAATACAAATCTCTCATAGATAAAAGAACATGGGAATTAACTCAACTTCCACCAAATCAATCTTCTATTGGTTGTAAGTGGGTATTTAGAACCAAGAGGGATGCAATGGGCAATGTTGTGAGATATAAGGCAAGATTAATTGCCAAAGGATACTCACAAGTTGCTGGTGTTGATTTCAATGAGACATATGCTCCCGTGGCTAAATTCACCACTATCAGAACCATTGTGGCAATTGGGGCAGCAATGGACTTGGAGATGCATCAAATGGATGTGAAGACGGCTTTCTTGAATGGAGAGTTGGAAGAAGACATCTATATGGATCAACCTCAAGGATATGTTGAAGAAGGCAAACAACATCTTGTTTGTAAGTTGAAGAAATCCTTGTATGGACTCAAGCAATCACCAAGGGTATGGTACCAATGGATTGACACATTCTTTGTGAATGAAGGTTTTGTAAGGAGTGAAGCAGATCATTCCATGTATGTAATGCAATCTCAAGAGTTCTTATTGATTGTAATCCTTTACGTTGATGATTTAATCATCTTGGCTAACAATGTAAAAAAGTTGAATTGGATGAAGGCCATATTAGAAAAAGAATTTGAAATGAATGATTTGGAAGAACTTCACTATCGCTTAGGAGTGGAGTTTGTAAGAGATCTTAAGAACAAGACCATTACAATGAGCATCTGATACTTTAAAATCATTTCATCATTCATTACAATCATTTCATCATTCCTTCAATATACTTCTTTTGGCTCATTGTAATGGTCTTCTTAGCACGATTTCTTGCAAATTCTATTCCTAAACAATTGTGAAGCTCTCCCAAATCACTTATCTTATAATCCTTTTCTAACTTTGCCTTCAACCAATCCATCATCTTCAAAGCATTGATTAAGATGATTAAATCATCAACATAAAGGATAACAATCATCAAGAATTCTTTTGATTGCATCATATATATAGAATGATTAGTCTTACTCCTTGAAAATCCTTCATTAATAAAGAATGTGTCAATTCTTTGATACCATGTCATTAGATATTATTTGAGTCCATACAAGGATTTCTCCAACTTACAAACAAGAAATTGCTTGCTTTCTTCAACAAATCCTTGAGGTTGATCCATACAGATGTCTTCTTCTAATTTTTCATTCAAGAAAGCTGTCTTCACAACTATTTGATGTATTTTCAAGTCCATTGCTGCCCCAATTGCTATAATGGTTCTTATGGTAGTAAATTTGGCCACGACAGCAAATGTCTCATTGAAATCAATATTTGCAACTTGTGAGTATCTTGTGGCAATTAATCTTGCCTTATATCTTATAATATTATCCATTGCATCCCTCTTGTTTCTAAACACCCACTTATAACCAATTGAAGATCGATTTGATGAAAGTTGAGTCAATTCCCATATTCCATTATCCATGAATTATTTGTACTCTTCTTCCATGGCTTTCTCCTACTTCATAGCATTCGTGGACTTCAATGCATCACATAATGTCAATAGATCAGCAAGAAATGTAACATTGGCATGTTCTTCATTAATTTGAGGAAAGATGTGATTCTTCTACCATTCACCAAGTGATCTTCTTTCTCTCCATAGATATCTTTGTGAGTCATCAAATTGACTCATTAATTGTTTTAGGATTAAAGAATGCATTTAAAGTGCCAAAATTTTAATTGTAAAATAAAGATGTGTTTATATGATGCTAAATGAAGAAAAATAGTATTACTGAGAAAGAAATAGCATCTTAATAAGTCTTGGAGGTAATTATCTTAATTGATTTAGTATTTTTTTTTAATTATAAGAATTAGCATTTAGTTATTGAGACCAATGTCTACATTGGCCTTCTAATTTTATGTACCACTTATTAAATATATATAAATGTTACTAAGTAAGTAGAAGAATCATGAAAAAGAAATCTCACGTCTTTTTAGTTATTTATATAAAAAATAGGATATTTAGTATGATTTTTTATGATATTTTTTTATGATTTTTATGATATTTTTTATGAAGTAAATTCATAAAAAATCATCAAGGTAGAATAAAATAGTTAAAAATGGATATTATTATTTCAAAAATATTATAAGAATTTTTAGAATTTACTTCAAATTTTTTCGGAATTTTTAGAACAATTTTAAAGACTTTAGTAAAAATGAGTTTTACCACATTGGGAGCCATTATGAAGAATTGGACTAAGATTTGAAGGCCAATCAAGGTTCCTAAGTTAATTCGGTGTTTTTAAACACCATGGTGAAGTCAAAATTTCAAAATAAGGAGTTTTATCAATAGAAAAAAGGAATTTTACTAGTAGAAAAAAAGAGGACCAGTAACTAGTGTAGTCCTTGTAGGAAGGGAGGTGCACAAGTCCCATATGGATTGTGGTTCCTTAGGTGTAGGTAGGAGGATAAGACTAAGGCCTCATGGCCCCTTTAGAACACCCTTCTACACTACTTATAAGCCTTGGTGAGGTTCGAACTCATGACCTTTTAAGTAAGTTATCTTTGAGATAAAAAATTTCCACTTCACTTTTCTATTATTTACCTTCTATCTTTGGATTGTCATAACTTACTCATAATAACTTGGAATTATATGTTCTTTATACCATTAAAAAGATAAAAAAATTATCTAAATAAAAATATAATTTTTATTTTTTACTTTTATTTTTTACTAGATGAAAATACAGTGAATAGATTGTGACTAGTTTTATACTGTGCAATTACTTAATTGCACATATTTTACTTATTTTATGTTGTTCTTCTCTTTCATTGTTGTTTATTGCTCCTTATACTTCACACCACAAATTATAAGTAACTCTTAATTGAGGCCACCTTATACATTAGGTTGAGGAGTGAATTTTACCCTCACATTTTGGTGCGTTTGCCGGGAGGTGGTGCTTCTAATTGTGTGGATCATTGTGAGTGAGTTAATAGTGGTTGATCCCTTTTGTGGACTTCTTGAGTGAGCATTTCAACCCTATCCTTCATCATTGGTAAATTTTCTACCTTTCTTCATTATTGTTGTAAACAAAGCTTTTATCATCTATAGTCAAAATAAAAAAAAAATATAAAAATTAAAATTAAAATTAAAAATATAGAAGGTGAATTACTCTCGGGTTTTTATCAATCAATTTTTATGTAATTATTATTTGAAGTTGCAATTTTATGAGATTGTGTATCTTAATATTAGCTTTATAAAAAGCTATTAAATATTTAATTTAGGCCAAATTTCAATTTTTGGTGAATTTTTGAGTAGAAGTGGATCTACTACCTTGAATGGTTGCTCCTAAGAATGACTTGCTCTTGAATTTCTAACAATTAATTTGTTTGTATTTATTAAGTAACCTTCAAAACTTTGTAAAGTTCTATATCTTATTGTAAGCTTTCTAAAGAATCTTTTTGTATATAATTTGGATCGAATTGGAATTTTTGGTGAATTTTTTATCATTAGAGGTTTGATTGCCTTGAATATTTGCCCCCAAGAGTGACTTATTCTTTTATTTTTATCAATAAGTTTTATGGTATTTGTTATTTGACTTTTATTTTTGATAATATTATTCAACTTATTATTAGCTATCTAAAAAGTTATTATACGTTTGATTTAGAAAAAAATTAAATTTTTTGTAAAGTTTTGATTAGAAGGGAGTTCATTGCCTTAGCAATTTTGTGTACTCCTTGTTTAAAAAGGTATTTCTTAGTATCTATTGAGTATTTTCATTTGAATTTGTTTTAAATAGAAACACTTAAAGAATAAGCTCAAAGTGCTATAATTTTTGTTGATCTTTCATCGATTTTTAAATTGTGTCAATTTTTGGAGTGGAGCTCATCTTTTGTCACGGACATATACATAGTTACCTATATGATCAAATAGAACTAGATAAAAGAAGGTAAAAGCATGTTAATTCCATAATATCTTTAGAAAAACTTCCTAGAAACTTCATAGACGCTGCTTTGACTTTATAAGTGTCCATAGTAGACTTTTGGATTAGAAACTTGGTCAATAAGTTAGCCACATGTCGCACATGTTGGTAGCTTGAAGACCAAGCTAAATACGTGGCGAACATATAGGAAACTTGCCCTGCAAGTTCGACACGTGTCTTGCAACTTGGACACGTGTCTTGTAAATTGGACACGTGTTGGAGGTCCTATAGAACGTCGCCACTTAGCTCTTAGGTAGATAGTATAAATAGAGACAAGAGTGAAGCCTTCTTCACTCTTATCAACTCCTTTCTTGTTTCCAGTCTAGTTCAAGAGTCTCTAGTTTTCTTGTCTTTTGGCATTAGCCATTCCAGTTTCTTTTTAATATATATACTTCTTTATATTTATTTCTTTGAGAGAGGTCTCACTTGTTTATTTGACTTCATCCAGTTATTGTCCTTGACAGATTGACAAGAGTACACATACAATATCAGAGCTTTGTCTTTTCTTGATTAAGAGTGGATTATCCCTTTCTCTTGATAAGACATAAGCATATTAAAAGTTGTGGAGTACCCACTTCTAAACTGATATTGTTTCTAAAAATTTTTTTCTTTTGAGTGTATGTTCCATATTTCTTGAAGTAAGAGTAGACATCTTCCTTTCTATTATATTATCATGGCAGAGCTTGGAGAAATAAAGAGTGCAATGGCACAAATGCAAGAGCAAATGAGAGAACTAATGCTTGCAATACATCAACTCAGTTTACCACCACAAGGAGCATCAAGATTAGCAGGAAGTGAAGATGTAGAGATGGTTGGAGCTACATCAATATCTACACCAAACCATGCTACCTCACCGATGATGGAGCACCGTTCAAACGTTAGAGAACCAAAAATCAGTTTGCCTGAGAAGTTTGATGGCACAAGATCTAAGTTTTGAGGATTCATCAATCAGGTACAACTGGTGATCGAACTTCAACCTCAGAGTTATCCTACGCAAGGATCTCAAGTTAGGTTTATTGGAACATTACTTTTGGATCCTGCCTTATCGTGGTTTTCATCTTTTCTTGAACGACGTGATCCAATATTTGATAATTTGGAGGCATTTTTTGCGGAATTTTGATCGATGTATGGAGAACGTGATGCAATTCGTGTTGCAACCAACAAGATTCGCATCCTACGACAAGGCAATCGATCAGTGTCATTATACGCTTCACAATTTTGACAACTAGCGACCGACATCAAGTGGGACGATGCTGCACTCATCAGTCAATTTCTCTACGGATTACAATATGAGATAAAAAAGTTAATGCTCAATTTATCCGATCCTCAGACATTGAATCAAGCAATTGATTTTGCTGTGAAGTGTGACAATCGACTTTTTGAGTTTCGATCCGAGAGTCGTACAAGGGAGCCTCAACGTTATTATTCAATGGCAACATCAACATCCTCACAAAACGTACATTCGGAAGTAGAAGACATGCAAATTGATGCGGTACGTTTTAAACCTCTTACTGAACAAGAAAAGATTCATCGTCGTCAAGAAGGATTATGTTTATATTATGGAGAACCTAAGCACACTACTCAACATTGTCCAAAGAAACATCGCAACTACAAAATGAGGAGTACGGCTGTCAAAGAAGACAACATGTCGGAAAACGAATTTGTCCAGCTACAATAGGGACCGTGCAGCTGGAACCCTATACAATTCCCAGTAAAGATCCTATTCTCTCCTCAGAACCCTCTCCTTGTTTTATGATAGATGTATATTTAGGACCAAAAAATTACAGAGCCTCTGCCTTATTAGATTCAGGAGCCTCAGCATGTTTTCTAGATGAACAATTTGTTAAGAATCGTAAAATACCTTTAGTACAGAAACCTAAACCCGTACATGTAGAAGTCATAGATGGTCGCCCATTGTCCTCAGGAGATGTTACTCATGAAACCCGTCCTATAAAAGTAACAATAGATGGTCATAATAGCTTTGTAACCTTTAACATAATTAAATCTCCATCTAATCCAGTTATTCTAGGTTTGTCATGGCTAGAAAAATATAACCCTCAAATAGATTGGAATTCTCGTAGACTTGACTTTTCCCAGGATATTATTAAACATCCTATCGATTCAGTAAAAAGCTACAAGCTTGGTACAATAAAACCTTTACTAATAGGTGCAAAAGCTTTTATACACGCAGCAAAAGAAGGACCAACTTTTGCTATTTACGCAACACCCATTTTTGATAGTGGAAAGGCTTCAAGTGGCATTCCAAGCCAATACCGAGACTATCAAGACGTTTTTGAGAAAAAGAATTCTGATATTCTGCTGGAGCATCGCCCATATGATTGTTCGATTGATCTCAAAGAGGGATCTCAGCCTCCTTTTGGACCAATCTACAATTTATCACAAAATGAGTTGGCTGAACTCAAGGAGTATATTGAAGAGAATCTGGCCAAGAACTTCATACGCCATTCCAAATCTCCTACAGGAGCTCCAATTCTATTTGTGAAGAAAAAAAATGGATCATTACGAATGCGTATGGATTATCGGGACTTAACAAGATCACTATCAAGAACAGGTATCCACTACCTTTAATCTCTGGACTTCTTGATCAACTAAATCAAGCTAAGATCTATACAAAAATAGATCTACGAGGAGCATACAACTTGGTTCGCATTAAAGAAGGAGATGAATGGAAAACTGCATTTCGAACAAGGTATGGACATTTTGAATATAATGTTATGCCTTTTGGACTCACAAATGCACCAGCTGCTTTCCAACATCTCATGAACGATGTTTTTCATGAATTCTTAGATGATTTTGTTGTCTGCTACCTAGACGACATTTTAATCTACTCTAAGAACGTAGAAGAGCACGAAACACATGTTTGTCATGTCTTACAAAAACTCAGAGAAACAGGATTGTATGCCAAGATGGAAAAGTGTGTATTTCACACTACTCAAGTTGACTTCTTAGGATATATCATCTCAAATGATGGCCTCATGATGGATCCTAAGAAAGTCCAAACAATCATGGATTGGAAGATTTCAAAAACAATAAGGGATGTACAATGTTTTTTAGGATTTGCCAATTACTATCGAATCTTCATCAAGAACTTCTCTAAAGTTGCAGCCCCACTTACACGTTTGACTTGTAAGGACAAGCTCGAGTGGAGTAAAGAAGCAGAAGCATCATTTGAAGCTTTGAAGATAGCCTTTACTTCTGCACCAATCTTGTATCGCGTTGATTTTTCCAAGGCATTCTTTATGGAAACAGACGCATCTAACTTTGCTTTGGACGCAGTATTTTCACAAATGGGAACAGATGACAAACTCCATTCAGTAGCTTTCTATTCCAAGAAATTTTCAGCAGCAGAGATCAACTACGAAATCCACGATAAAGAACTTCTCGCAATTGTGGATTCTTTTCAAGAATGGCGTCATTATCTAGAAGGCGCTTCTAGTCCAGTCACCGTATATACGGATCACAAGAACCTCAAGTATTTCATGTCAACACGCATGTTGAATCGTCGTCAAGCTCGTTGGAGCATGTCTCTATCAAGATTCGAGTTCATTATTACATATCGGCCAGAAAAACAACAAGGTCTATCTGATGCACTTTCTAGACGTTCTTATCTTGCACCAAAAGAAGGAGATGCAGCTTTTGATCAACAAAGAACGACTCTCTTGAAGCCGGAGCAATTTTATCTTCGGGCAACAAAATCAACATTAACTATTGATTCAACTTTTCTCAAGCAAGTCCAATTAAGTATGTCCTCAGATCCCCTTATTCATGAAATTAAAAATAATTCTTCTAAGTCTCATGATATTTCAAAGTTTGAGTTCAAGAAAAATCTACTCTATTTTGAAGGGCGCCTATATGTTCCAAAAGGTGAAGCACGATTACGTGTTCTTCAAGCTCGTCATGACTTCCCGGCAGCAGGACATTTTGCATACAATAAGACTCTAGAGTTGATATCTAGAGATTTTTGGTGGCCTCAAATGTGGAAGGGAATCAAAGATTTTGTAAAAACTTGTGATGTTTGCTCAAGATCAAAAACTCCTCGCCATCGACCCTACGGACTTCTTCAGCCATTACCCATTCCAGAACAACCATGGTCTTCTGTGTCTATGGATTTTATCACGGATCTTCCAAACTCAGGTTCCTATGACTCTATATTCGTGATAGTAGATCGTTTCACTAAGATGGCACATTTTATACCATGTAAAAAATCTATCACAAGCAAAGAAACAGCTAAGCTTTTCCTTGACAATATCTACCGCTATCATGGATTACCTAAGGATATTATATCGGATAAGGGAACTCAGTTTGTATCGAGATTTTGGAGAACGCTTTTCAAGATTCTAAAGGTGGATATAAAGCTATCTTCAGCTTTCCATCCTCAAACTGATGGACAAACGGAGCGCGTAAATCAAGTCTTGGAACAATATTTGAGATGTACCATCAACTACCAACAAGATGATTGGACAACTCTTTTACCATTGGCAGAGTTTGCTTATAATAATACGGTACATTCTTCTATACAATAAACACCTTTCTTTGCCAATTATGGTTACCATCCACGACTTGATACTTTTGACTATTTGAAAGTTGACAATCCTACGGCAGAAGACTTGGTAAATCATTTGTCAGAACTACATACAACAATGAAGGCACAATTAAAGGAAGCTCAAGAACGACAAAAGATAAACGCTGATGCGTATCGAAAGGAACAACCACAACTCAACGTAGGCGACAAGGTATGGCTACTTCGTCGCAATATCAAGACTACGCGACCTTGTGACAAGTTGGACTATTATAAGCTTGGACCTTTTCGTATTTCTGAACAAATTAATCCAGTTGCATATTGATTATACCTACTAGAGTCTATGAAGATCCACCCTGTATTCCACGTGTCTCTTCTTGAACCATATAAGACTGTGAATGTACCAAGAAGAAGACAAGTGCCACCTCTTCCTATAGAAGTGAACAATAATGACGAATTTGAAGGAAGCCCTGGGATTCATATGTGCCTAAATAGGTTGGAATATCTTGCTCATTGGCACCTGACATTTATATTAGTGAGTTTGCCATGGGAACTAGTAAAATCCTGCAATGCAAATGAGGAAGGTGGGAGACTTTTCTTTCATCAACAACATCCATCGAACCCAAGATACCAAGATGAAGACTTCTTCTATAAAAGAAAACAAAGACATAGCATTAAATTATCTAACTTTCTATCCTTATTTTATAGCTTTTGTATTTTTTTGTAATGCCATGTAGATGGAGAATCAATGTTTCCGCTGGATTTGACTTCAAGAACCTTTCATTTGCTGACCTACCGGACGAGACATTGCGACTGTCACAACCCTCAAGACGACGCAACCAAGATGAAGATCTTCAAGAACGGCATGTTCTTCCTCGAATAGATGGCGAGATACAACGTGTTTGGTATCACGACCTTGGAAGAGATTCTCGATGTTTGGTGATTTTATTGGAGATAGGAACAACTCCTGACGGTGTTCCAGATGTGACATTTGAAGGAAGTTACGAAGGTCACAACAATGATCAAATAACAGGGTGGTCTTCTCGCCCTGGAATGGGACACTATCGATGGCTGAGAGGACCCATCAATTACCTTCGAAGAGAACAAAGATCAGAGTATGTGGCAAATACTATTCGCCCCATCTTAGACTTTCTACACATGTAATCACCGCTCCTCGTGGAACTCGTCCTTTAAAGGGGGGGTAATGTCACGGACATATACATAGTTACTTATATGATCAGATAGAACTAGATAAAAGAAGGTAAAAGCAGGTTAATTCCATAATATCTTTAGAGAAACTTCCTAGAAACTTCATAGACGCTGCTTTGACTTTATAAGTGTCCATAGTAGACTTTTGGATTAGAAACTTGGTCAATAAGTTAGCCACATGTCGTACATGTTGGTAGCTTGAAGACCAAGCTAAATACGTGGCGAACATATAGGAAACTTGCCCTGCAAGTTTGACACGTGTCTTGTAAATTGGATACGTGTTGGAGGTCCTATAGAACGTCGCCACTTAGCTCTTAGGTAGATAGTATAAATAGAGACAAGAGTGAAGCTTTCTTCATTCTTGTCAACTCCTTTTTTGTTTCCAGTCTAGTTCAAGAGTCTCTAGTTTTCTTGTCTTTTGGCATTAGCCATTCCAGTTTCTTTTTAATATATATACTTCTTTATATTTATTTCTTTAAGAGAGGTCTCACTTATTTATTTGACTTCATCCAGTTATTGTCCTTGACATCTTTAAAGGTTTCATCACTTCCCTCCTTGTGAGTTTGTTATTGAGGGCCCATCTCTAATAGTTGAAGGATTTAATCACCCTCTCCACCCCTTATATTCCATCTTTTTATAGGAAATAAAATATTACTTATTTAAATAAGCAATCTTTTATTTTATCTTTATAAATCTTCTTGTGGGTGGCTTTTTTTTTAGTAGTAGAGGGATTTAATCACCCTCTCCATCTACCATATTCCATCTTTTCATAGGAGTAGAATAAAAAGTGGCACTAAATAGCTAGATTTCAAGTAAGTTCTGTGGCTCTTATCACTTTATTTTAATTCCTTTAAGTTTAGCAGATATACGTAAAAGCAAGGAGTAAGAGCTAGAAATTGGATGGTAGAATCTTGGAAGAAGACGCAAGAGATGAAAGTCTTCAATCTTTCTTGTAGACATGGATGTAGAGAATAGATAGAACCTTTAATCCATTAGTTTTAAATTCTAATCTTTACGAGAATCTTTAACTTGAATTGAGTAAGGGGACATTAAATATTTGTTGCATCTCTAGTCAGCCATTAAATATTTTAAAAAAAAAGAGCTCGGGCTCCTTGCTGTTCTAGTACAAAATTTTTTTTCATATTATTATTAGTTAGGATCACTCCCATACAGGGTCGTACTGTATAGCAAGTAAAATTGAAAAAAGTATTACTTGAGGTGATATTCAAGCAATCATTCTCTCTTCATTTACTTTTATTTTGTTTCCCTTTCTTATTGGAAGGCATTTTAAATATGTTGCAAGTGGATGGCAAAAATACTTTTTAAATTAATTATTTTAGGATTTGGTATATTAAAATTATGAGTCTAGGTAAGCGTTATGTCCATAGTCATGCTAGATACATCGTTCTATTAGATCTAGATAATCTAAATTAATTTTATTTATAGAAAATTTAAAAAAAATCTTTTAAAATTTCACTTCAAAATTTAGAAGAATTGAGGTCCAATGGTTGGACAACCAAGACACACCTACAACATCATAAGATATATTTATACTCAATCTATTGAAATTAAATCCTAATCAAGTAGTAAAAGAAGATGGAATAAACTTAGAATCTTTTCATCTTGTTAGAAAAGTAAATCAAGAAGAAAAAGAGTCAAGACCTAGTTTTCTTTCAATAGATTGTGACAAGGAAGCCTCTCTCAATCCTATATCTATAAATTCCTTGGTCCAGCCAAAGATTTGCCCATTATAATTCCTGAGGAATTACAAGCAGCTCCCATGCCTCACAATCTTCCAATCTTTAAAAGAACTACGGATGACGATCCAACAATACATGTGGAGAGATTCATGGAACTTCTCACAATATATTTAATCACCAAACTTGGATATTATCTTGTATAATTTTCAAGTACGTTAAAGAATGGAGCTTATGAATGGTATAAAAACCATTTCTTCCAAACCTATAAAAAAATTGGGATATGCTTATGAGAACATTCTTAAAGAAGTTTAGACTAGAAGTGGAACAAAGTAATGCCCTTACAACCTTTTCTTTCTTGAGACAAAAAAAAGGAGAAGAGATTGACAAATATATTTGGTGATTTATTAGTATTAAAATTGATTTGTAAAAATCCTTCTCACGGATGACATTCTTATCCACTTTTTTATCCAAGGATTCAACAAGAATAGTATGATTAGAAAAATCTTCAAAGGAAGGCCAAAAAACTTAAAGGATGCCAAAAGAATAGCATGAGTGTTTGAAGACATTGAAAAATAATAAGAAACAATAAGTGGAGGAAGGAAGACCATAGAATACCTATAGAATACCACTATGTTGTTGTGGTAGAGAGAATTTGTCTCAAGAAAGCGCTAAGCTTCTAGCTGCCACTAATTATTCAACTAAGATCCGAATATAATAAAATCTCCAAATTTATATAAAATATTTTTTCATAGGACTATTACATCCAATACATAGCCTTATTTCCTCAAACCTCTCAAAACATAATAAATGCTTTAAAACCCTCATTCCCCTATAGAAAGAGAATTTTTTCCAAACTTCAATAATCCATGACTTTTAATCCAACCATCTAAATCTACTCCAAATTCATATAAATTATTGATGTAATCTTTACAACTACCACCAAAAATTTCAATCGTTGATTCATTATCAATCTTTAGATATTGCCAAAACCCTAGCAATAACTTCAAACCCTTGTTTACAAACACCTGTGTACTAAATTCTTCATATATCACAATCTAAAAGTTTAAATGCTATAAAACTTTAATATATAGCTTTTTAGCATAATAATACACCATCTTAGAAAGTTTGAAATAAAAATTCATCCAAAAACTCAAGATATGGCAAATCCCATCACTATCAATAAAACGGCCTATTTATTGCCTTGGAATTCAATCTGCTGTCTTTGACTCCCAATATCTCCTTCAAAACTTTAATTGTATTAATTCTTCTACATTAAGTGCAGAGCTTGAAATCACCTCTCCATCCCTATCTTCCAATCTCCAAAAACTTTCATACAACTCCTTCAATCTTCAAAAGAGTGATAGTAGGTATAATTTGTACACCCTAATTACAAGCCCCTACTCTTCCCTCATTAAAATTCCAAATCCCTCGATTTTTATACCAAAATTATAGTCCAAAAAATAACTTTCTAATCCTAATCTATGATTTTCTAATGCCTTCCTTGAAGTTGCCGAAATCCTTGTTAAGGTTGCGAGCAGCCTCTTCAAAGTCCATTGGACATGGTATTCGACCAATAGGAATGAAGTTCTCTATTCCTTGCCTTCATCTGACCATGCCTTGATTTCATTCCTCCCAATTAGCCTCCTACTAGCTTAAATTTTCATCCTTAGGCTCCCTCCTTCTCTCAAGGCTTCATACTAAATATTTAGATCTATATAATTTAAATCCCATAACCAAACTAAGTAAAAATCTAAAATAAATTTTCTTACACCAATCCCCTTTAATTTACTTTATTAACTATTCTAATACATATCTAAACCTATAAACATATTATGCATTTTGAGTAGATTTTATATATTGTAAGCAATTACAATACGACAATGTAGCTCTTAGATAGATAGTATAAATAAAGATAAGAGTGAAGCTTTCTTCACTTTTGTCAATTCTTTTCTGCTTCTAGTCTAATTCAAGAGTTTCATGTATTTTTTAATCTTTGGCAATAGCCATTCCAATTTTTTCTTGAATACATATATTTCTTTATTTCTATCTTGTTATTTTCTTTTGATATAATTTTTTATTAATTTATATATCTATTTTAATTTGTGTTCTTGACAATAAGCCAAAAAAGCCTAGGAGCATGTATATAAAAGTCAAAGATAGAAAAAGTCCTTTAAGGCAGCAACCACCACCTATAAGTAATGGTTGTTAGAGAAGAGAATTATCTCATTCCATACTTCTCTTATATACAACCTTGCTAATTTCTACTTACTTGTGTTATGCTTGTTGTGTCTCTTCAATAGATTATGGGCCCATACACTCTTTGTTGTGCTATTCAACTAAGTTGAAATCATTTTGTTGTTGTTGCTTTTATATGGAGTAGATCTTATGGTATTTGTTGATGTTAGGTCTTTAAAGATAAGGAAGTTATTGTTTTTGAGCTTATATATCTCTAATATTGCTTTTTGAGTTCTTATCTTTTTATTTTGTGAATTTATAACTTTATAGAAAGACTTTGATAGTGTCTTTTTGTATTGGTGAAGTTGCTTCATTCATCTTATGTATTTTATGAGAGAGTGATTTAGACGAGTGAAAAAACTTGATTGTGAGGTTCATGTGAATGCAAATACTTGTAGAAAGCTTCAAAAGTTGAATTGAGAATATTTTGAATGAGAAACCACTCTTTTATTTATAAAAAGGCATTCTAAGATTCTGCTAGTTCAAACTTGTTTTGGTGAATTTAAGCACAAAGAGACTCCTTTTCTCAATATATTTTAATACACTACTTCTAAGACATGGCTTTTAGTGATGGTGAAGGTTTGAGAGTGATTGAGAAGTTTAGAGGTGACAATTTCTACTATTAGAAGGTCAAAATGGAGCTTTTATTGGAATCTTTGGACCTTAAGGACCACAAGGACTTCAAAAGATGTGAAAAAAAGGCTTTTGACATGATTGCCACCAATTTAGATGAAGCCAATTTTTCTCACAATATCCATTGCAAAGGATTAGCAAAAGCATAGAAGATTCTTTGCAACATATATGAGAGGAAAAACTTGTCCAACATCCTTTTCACAAGGAGGAAATTCTTTACTTATAAGATAGAAGAAGGTGAAGACCTCATAGCTCATGTTAATAAAATAAAGGTCCTTACAAACCAACTAGTAATTATTGACACGCCTTTAGAAGATGGTGATATTGTCATGATGTTATTCATGAGCCTTTCCAAGTCCTACAACTACCTTATTGTGGTATTGGAATCCTTGAGGTTGAAGAAGCTTACAATAAACTATGTGATATCAAGACTTGCACATGAAGTAACTAAAAGGAAAGAGAAGGAGCATCAAAGTAAAGATTTGGCTCTCTTTTCAAAACAAGGAAAAGGTACCTATTCCAACTAACGTGACAATGTGAGAAGCAATGTGAGAACTTGCTTCATATGCGGAAAATCGCATTATTTTCTACAAAATTACTACAAGGCCAAGAAAAGAGATAGAAAGAATGCTAATAATATATGTGATGAAGTTGGAGGAGATGATTATACATTCATAATAAGTGAAGGCACCTCTATGGCTGCCATGTCCAAATAGATCATTGATTTGGATACTACCAAGTACATGACTCTATACAAGTATTCATTTGATACTTATGAGACTAAATCAACAACCAAAGTTTGGTTAGGAAACAATGGCATGATACAAGCTATTGAAATTGGCTCCATATTGGTAGAGATTCTTGTGAAGAATCAAATCAAAAGGATTAGATTGAAAGAAGTGTTATATATGCCAAAGATAAAGAAGAGCCTTATTTCAATGAGCAAACTTGTTTCACATGATTATAAGGTGCAATTTGATATGAATGGATGCTTTGTGAAGACATTGTATAGAGATGATGTTTTGAAAGGCTTTAGAGATGGCAATCTCTACTTTATCAATTGTAAGAAGGTGAATGGAGTTGAAGTGGTGGCAATTGCTGAATTTCCACAAGATCAAGACAAGTTTGGCATTTGGCATCGACGTCTTTGTCATTTGAATGCCAAAAGTATAAAAGAGCTCTAATCCATGGTAAGTAGCTTAGATCTTAATCAATCATGGACAAATCTTACTTGTGAAGGTTGTATTCAAGGCAAACAACAAAGAGCTTCATTTCCAAGTAGAGTTGCAACACATTGTTGTACTGTAATTACTTACAGTATGTAAAAATTAGTTAAAATATATTAAATGTTTATGAATATAGATGTGTGTTAGAATGGTTAGTAAGTTAAATTAAAAAATGGTTGATAGAAAAAACTTTATTTTATTTTATTTTACCTATTTAGTTATGGTATTTAAAAATTATAAGATCTAAATGTTTAGTATGAAGCCTTGAGAGAAGGTGGGGACTTAAGGATGAAAATTTAAGCTAGTAAGAGGCTAATTGGGAGGGATGAAATCAAGCCATGGTCGGATGAAGGCAAGGAATAGGGAACTTCATCCCTATTGGTCGAATACCATGCCCAATGGGCTTTGAGGAGGCTGCCCGCGACCTTAACAAGGGTTTTCGGTGACTTCAAAAGGGGATTTGCAATTTCAGAGGTAGGGTTGTAAAGTTTAGGATTTTGGGTATAGTTTGAGAGGAAATTTTAGGCGATTTGGAGTTAGGGTGAAGAAGTTATACTTGTTCAAAGTTAAAGAGTGGATTTCATACATACTGTCACTCTTTTGAGATTTCGCGGAGTTATACGGAGGCTTTTGGAGATCGGACGGTGCGGTTGGAAAAGTGATTTCAAGATCTACGTCTATTATGAAGGAATTCTTAAGTTTTGAGTTTAGACGAAGGAGATATGAAGAGTTGAAGACAGCACATCCAATTCCAAGGTAGTAAGTAGACCATTTTGTTGATGGTGATGGGGTTTGCCATATCTTAAGTTTTTGGACGAATTTTTATCTTAAAATTTCTAAGAAGGTGTATTATTGTGCTAAGAAGATATACATCAAAGTTTCATAGCATTTGGACTTTTAGATTGTGAGATATGAAGAATTTAGTACACGGGTGTTTGTAAACAAGGGTTTAAAGCTACTGCTAGGGTTTTGGCGATATCTAAAGATCGATAATGAATCGATAGTTGAAATTTGTAGTGGTAGTTGTGAAGAATATATCAGTACTTCATGTAAATTTAGAGTAGGTTTGGACGGTTGGAATAAAAGTTATGGATTATTGAAGTTCGGAAAAAATTCCCTTCCTACGGGAGAATGAGGGTTTAGAGTATTTTGTTATGTTTTGAGTGGTTCGAGGAAATTAGGCTTGTGTATTGGGTGTAAGAGCCCTATGGAGATCTCTTTTATATAAAATTGGGGGTTTTTATTATACTTGAATCTTGCTTGAGTAATTAGTGGCAGCCAGAAGCCCAGCGCTTTCTTGAGGCAGATTCTCTCTACCTCGACAACGTGCAAGCAAGTTGTTGGAGATTGTGCATTTGGATATTTGTGGACCTATGAAGATGCCATCAATGGGAGGAGCAAGGTACTTTGTCACATTTATTGATAGCTTTTCAAAGAAGGTATGGATTTTTATCTTCAAAGCCAAGAGTCAGTGCTTTTCAAGATTTAAGGAATTTAAGGCACTTGTGGAGAAACAATGTGAGTGCAAGATTAAGATGTTGCATACAAACAATGGAAGTGAATATTTGTCAAAGCATTTTGATGAGTATTTGAAGATTCAAGGTATTGCAAGACAAACCTCCATTTCTTACATTCTACAACAAAATGAAGTTGCTGAAAGAGCAAATCAAACTATTGTGGAGATGACAAGGAGTATGCTTCATGCTCAAAATCTTAGGCATGAATTTTGGACGGAAGTTGTAGTAAATATAGTGTATACAAGGAATAGATGTACTACAAATGCATTCACATCAATGACTCTACAAAAAGCTTAGAATGGAAAAAAATCTTATATTTTATATATGAGGACTTTTGGATGCATTGCTTATGTAAAGGTATCAGATTGTATGAGGTCCAAATTTGATGCAAAAGGTACAAAATGTGTGTTTCTTGGATATTGTGAAGATACCAAGGCATATAAGCTAATACATTTGGATACCGAGAAGATGATCAAAAGTTGTGATGTTGAATTTGTAGAGTATAAGAGTGCTTGAAAATACTTGGAAATATGTTCAAGTAGGAGTAATGGTGTGTTTGTGGACACATCTTCAATTTTAGCAAAGAAAAAAGAAGAAGAAGAAGAAAATGAAGATAGTGGAGATGCCAACCAACCTGAAGAGCCAAAGAAGATGAAGAAGAAAGTGTATACAATTGGTAAGGCCAGTAATGAAGAAGTTGAAGATGATGATGATGATGATGAGGAATATTAACCTTTGAATGAGAAGAAATAATTTTTTAAAGAGAAGAAGATTGGAGGAGGCCATGGAATGCATTAAGATGGATCTTCTTCAAATGAAAGGAGATATCCCATAAGAGAAAGAAAACCACTTGGTAAATGACAAAAGAACTATATTTTTCTTCAATAAGTGAAGAATATGCGAATGTTATATTTCTTGCTAATCCATTAACTTTATATGATGTAATGAAGTCCATGGATGCATTGAAGTGGAAGAAAGCTATGGAAGAAGATGTCATCAAGATAGATCACCATGAATTTGTTCAAATATTCTCAAAAGATACTATTTATTAAATATTTAAAGGCAGCAAGTGAATTTGTTAGTCCAAAGGATATGATATTATATTCAAAATGTCCATACCTTGTCCGAAATGCAGTCTTTCATTCATCTTCATGCTTGATTTATACCAAGTTATATGTTCTACAAAGATCTATCTTAGTATAGATCTTGGCTTGGCCGAGTTGTTCCAAGAGTCCTGAGATTAATGGTAGTGTGTAACGATTCTTTATTGTTATCTTATTCAATCCTTGATAATCAATGTACATATGCAAAGAACCATCCTTCTTCTTTATTAAAAGTATAGGTGCACCTGATAGAGATTTTAAATGCCAAATGAAATTCTTTGAAAGATTTTCATCAATATAATCTTTTAATACTAAAAGTTCATTTTAAGAAAGATTATAGATTGGGCCAAAAGGTGGTTGCATTCTTTCTTGAAGATCTATAGCACAATTGTATGGTTGATGCTCTGATAATATATCAACATTTTTCTTCTGAAAAACATCTTAAAATTTGTTATATTATTTTGAAATATTTACTCATGAAATCATATCTTCTTTAATTGGAGTCACATAAATAACAAATGGTGTATCTTCTTTGGCCGATTTGATAAAAGTCCTTGTTCCAACAAATGAAGGTTTATCAATTCATTGTCTTTTTATAAATTTTTGTAGGAATTTCTATCGGAAATGTTACTCTTTAAGACTTCCAATCTATAGAAGGATTATGCTTTTCCAACTAAGGTAGCCTGAGAATAACAGGATTTGAAAGAATCTTAATAATTTTGAATACAATTTGGCTTCTATGATTTTGAACAACACTTCTATAGGCGTGGTTTCATGGATGACCTTAATACAAGATAAGGATTGTCCATCTATTACCTCTACATGAATAGGTTTGTATTTCTATATTAAAAGAATTTTGTGAAGCTTAGTAAATGTCATCTATAAAACAAGTAAATGCCTTCAATCTATCCCAATGATTGTCTAAAGCTTTTGAGGGCCAAAATACAACTAGATTATAAAATGTAAGCCATCAAAATGGCTTAGTTCTTTATTTTTATCTAAAATCAATCAAAAATCAATAATTAGAATAAATTTAGGCTGATTAGTATTTATTGGTAGCTAAAATCCTTATTAAATAGATTATTCTTGCCAAATAGATGTTCTTAATATTCTAAAAAGTAAGCTCAATGTATTAATAAAAAAATTAGATAAGAATATAGTAAATTATTCAAATTTAATAAAAAAATAATTATCTAAAGTTAGATTAGGCTAATAGATTAGAATTATTTTCTAATCAATTATACTAGCCTAATCTATTAGCCTAATCTAATATATAGAAAGTAATAGAATTCTAAAAATTAGAATTTTATGAATTTTGGTAATTTTTAAAATTTATCGGCTTCTAATTGTTATGAGTCAAAATTGTTTAGCAATTGGTAATTTTAATCACCATATTAAAATGCATCAAGTTGAAAAAAATACTATGAGTTTATTTAGATTATTATTATCCATCTAAGTTTAGATTAAAAGCTGGTAATAAAAGTTTCTTGAAGTATTTTAATAAAATATTAATAATTAAAAATTATAATTAATAAATTAATTAGAATTATACTTTTGAACTTAGATTTGGATATATAAATAGTCAATTTTGTTAAGATATGTTAAAGTAAAGATGAGATAGGTGAGATGCCAAAGGATCCTAAGAGCATATTGGATTTATTAAAACGATATTAACATAGAAGATAAGATACCAAAAGATATATTTGGTATATCCTTTGATCAATGTAAAAGTGAAAAGATGGATGTTGTTGTTAAGGGCAGCAACTATCACCTATAAGTAATGGGTGCTGGAAGTGAGAAATATCTTATTCCACACTTCTCTTTGTATACAACCTTGTTGATGCTAAGAGTTGTGACTTCAAGCTTTACTTTCTTCAATAGGTTATGGGCCCACTCACCTTCTTTTGTGAGTTTAGAAGTGCTTTGAAGTCTTTATTGATGTGTGGAGTTGATCATATTGTTGTTGTTGATATTGAGGTTTAGAAACTCCCAACTTTGAGATTCAGATCTAGATCTAGATCTAGCTTTGCTCTTACTTGTTGTTAAGTGCATTTTGGATTTGGGATTTCATTTACATCTTAAAGTGATGTTATAGAATACTAGTATTGTATTTGATTGCAACCAATATTGATGAAGCCAACTTCTCCCACATTATTTCTTGCAAAGGACCAACGGAAGCATGGAAGACTTTTTGCAACATCTATGAGAGCAAAAACTTATCCAACATCATCTATACAAGGAGGAAGTTCTTCACTTGCAAGATGGAAGAAGGTGAAGACTTTATGGCACACATCAACAAGGTGAAGGTACTTGCAAATCAACTTGCAATTGTAGACAAGCCCTTAGAAGAAGCTGATGTTTGGAAGACAAGATTATGCATTTATGGCATTAAATGGAACCTCTATAGCTGCCATGGCAAGATGGATTGTGGATTCAGATTGTTCCAAGCATATGGCACCTTATAAGTGTTCATTTGATACTTGTGAGGCAATTTTAGCATCAAATATAATCTTGGTGGATAGTGGTACATTTGAAGCCATTGGAATTGGATCCATTATAGTGGAGGTGATGGTGAATGGACAAATCAATAGGATTAGATTTAAAGACATCTCCCATGTACCAAAGATGAAGCAAAACCTACTTTCGGTGAGTAAACTTGTAATGGGAGGTTTTATGGTTCAATTCAACATGAATGGATGTTTTGTAAGAACCTTGAGTGGGAACATAGTTGCCAAAGGCTCTAGAGAGGGAAATTTGTACTACCTCAATTGTAAGAAGGTAAATGGAGTGGAAGTAGCAGCATTTGCTGAGTTTACATCAAATGAAGACAAGTTGAACATATGGCATTGTTGCCTTGGCCATTTGAACATGAAGAGTATGATAGAACTCAAGTCTATGGTAAGTAGCTTAAACCTTGGCAAAACAAGTCAAAATGCAATGCAAATTACATATAAAGGTTGTATATAAGGCAAACAACAAAGGGCTTCATTTCCAAGTGGTATAGCAACACATGCTACAAAGTTATTGGAGATTGTCCATTCTGATGTATATAGACCTATGAAGACCATAGGTATTGGAGGAGCAAAGTACTTCTTCACTTTCATTGATGACTTTTTAAAAAAGATTTGGATCTACATTCTTAAAGCCAAGAGTGAATGCTTTTAGAAGTTTAAGGAGTTCAAAGCACTTGTTGAGAAACAAAGTGAGTGCAAGATCAAGGTGTTACAGACGGACAATAGAGGTGAGTACATGTCTAAGAAATTTGATGTTTATTTGAAGAATGAAGGAATTGTTAGACAAATCACAACTCTATACACTCTACAACAAAATATTCTTGCTGAAAGAGCAAATAGAACCATTGTAGAGATGGCAAAGAGCATGTTTCATACTCAAAACCTTGGTTATAAATTTTGGATGGAAGTTGTGGTGAATGCCATATATACAAAGAATAGGTGTCCAACAAGTGCCCTTGCATCAATCACACCACAAGAGGTTTGGAGTAGAAGACAACCTTGTATTTTACATATGAGCACCTTTGGATGTATTACATATGCAAAACCATTGGATTGTATGAGGTCCAAGCTTGATGCAAAAGGTACAAAGTGTATGTTTTTGGAATATTGTAAAGGTACCAAGGCATATAAGCTAATGTGTTTGGATACTAAAAAAATCATCAAAAGTCGTGATATAGAGTTTTTGGAGCATAAGAGTGCTTGTGAGCACTTAGAGATGTGTCCAAGTGAAAATAATGGTGTGTTTGTGGACACATCTTTAAATTCAGCAAAGAAAGACAATAAAGACAATAAAGATGATGAAGATGGTGGAGATGTGATTGAAGATGAAAAAAAGATTGAAAAGATGAAGGTTTCTACAATCGCTAAAATCAACAATGAAAGAAATGAAAGTGTTGAAGATGATGACGATGATGATGAAGAGTATCAACCTTTGAATGAGAAAAGACAAGTTTTAAGACAGAAGAAGGTTAGAAAAGAGCAAGGTGAATCTTCTTCTTCAAATGAAAGAAGATATCTTTTGAGGGAAAGAAGATCACTTAGTGAATGGTGGAAGAACCACATCTTTTCTTAAGCAAGTGAAGAACATGCAAATATGGCTCTTCTTGTTGATCCTTTATCTTTGTGTGATGCTTTGAAGTCCCAAGATGCAATTAAGTGGGAGAAGGCTATGGAAGAAGAGTACAAATCTCTCATAGACAATGGTATATGGGAATTGGCTCCTCTTCTATCAAATTGATCTAGTGTTGATTGAAAATAGATGTTTAGGACTAAAAGAGATGCAATGGATGCAGTGGTGAAGCACAAGGCAAGATTAGTTGCCAAAGGATACTCACAAGTTGCTGGTGTTGATTTCAATGAGACTTATGCACCCATATTAGGACCATTGTAGCCATTGGGGCAGCAATGGACTTAGAAATATATCAAATGGATGTGAAGACTACCTTTTTGAATAGAGAATTGCAAGAAGACATCTACATAGATCAACCTCAAGGATTTGTACAATAAAGCAAAGAACACCTTGTGTGAAAATTGAAGAAATCTTTGTATGGGTTGAAACAATCACCAAGAGCATGGTACCAATGTATTGACACATTTTTTATCAATGAAGGTTTTGTGAGGAGTGAGGGTAATCACTCATTGTATGTGATGCAATCTAAAGAATTCTTGCTAATTATAATTCTCTATGTTGATGATTTGATCATCTTGGCTAACAATATGGAGAAGATGAATTGGATGAAGGCCATATTAGAAAAATAATATGAAATGAGTAACTTGGGAGAGCTCCACTATTCCTCAAGAATGGAGTTTGTAAGAGATCGTGGCAACAAGACTATTACAATAAGCCAAAATAAATACATTGAAAAAGTGTTGAAACGATTCAATATGGAGGAGTGCAAGCCCATTGGAACACCTTTAGAGGCCAATTTGAAGTTGATGAAGTTTCTTAGATGAGGAGTTTGCCTAAGTTGAAGGTGAGATGCAAAGTATTCCATACAAGGCAGCAGTTGGTTCACTTATATATGCAATGGTAGTCACAAGAGTGGATCTTGCATATGCGATGAGTGTTGTGAGCCAACACATGTCTAAGGCTGGACCTTTGCATTGGACAATGGTAAAAAAGATATTGATATACTTAAAAGGTACTAAAGACTTTAAATTATGCCTTGGTGGTAAAAACATTGATTTGCAAGGATATTGTGATGTGGATTGGGCTGGAGATGCAAATAATAGAAGATCCTTAACAAGGTATGTGTTCTTTATTGGAGTGGGAGCCATTTCTTGGAATTACAAGAGATTCTACCATCGCAAGATCAACTATGGAGGTTGAGTACATGGTAGCAAGTCATTGTGCAATGGAGGCTTATTGGATAAGACAACTCTTAGAAGACATTGAATTAAGACAAATTGAAGCAACTCGAATAATGTGTGACAATCAAGGATATCTTGCATTTGCCAAAAATCCAAAGTACCATTCAAGAACCAAGCACATTGATATTCAACAATATTTCATACGAGAGAAGATTGAAGATGGCATAATAGGTATGAAGTATTGTACTACAAAAGATATGCTTGCTGATGTGCTTACAAAGATATTAATAAAGGATAGACACCACAAGTTGATAAATACATTAGGCTTGAAAGTCTTTTGACCAATAGCAAAGTGGGAGCATTAAGATATATTAAGGTAAATAAATAATAGTAGAATAATTTATCAAGTAATGGATATTTCCTTAAATAGGTTGCTAATGGTCAAAGGGTTGTCTCTTGATAATTGGAAAGGCCATCCTATGAATAAGGAATAAAGCCAAGGGCCACGAGACAAGGTCAAAATGATAAAGGATATCCTAGAAAATATCCAGAGATTAGATAAGAGTATAAAGTCGATGCTTTAGGATATACCTAAGATAGATAAGATGCCAAAGGATCCTAAGAGCATATTAAATATATTAAAGGCATATCCATATAGAAGATAAGATGTCAAAGGATATATTTGATATATCCTTTGATCAATATAAAAGTGAAAGGATGAATATTGTCGTTAAGAGCAACAACCACCACCTATAAGTAATGGATGTTGGAAGTAAGAGATATCTTACTCCATACTTTTCTTTGTATACAACCTTGTTGATGCTAGGAGTTGTAACTTCAAACTTTGCTTTATTTAATAAATCTTAGGATAAAATTATATTTTAAATACATTGGTGGTATTAATTTTGCTAAAAAGATAGTCTATTCTTAGTTATAGGCACATCTAGTCTTAAAATTGGGTTTAGGCTTAAGGTCATTTTGGGCCCTTGATCTTGATTAGGAATTTGTAATTTAAAGATGGAAATGTGGCTACCAACCCTAGGCGGCCTTGTTCTTGGTTAAAAAGAGCTAGAGCAGCCACTCTTGCTCTCTCTCATCTTTTGGTGGCAAAGCCCTTGAAAAATTCTCCATTGAAGTGTAGATTCTTCTTTCCTAAGTTGGGCTATGTTTCATTTGTACATAACTTCTAATAAGAATAGAATAAGGACTTGAGTTTTTAGAAAGAGGTAGGACTTTTTGTAGGCTTTTCAAAGACATATTGTGCATGCTATTTAGATCAAGGACAAGGCAGTGGCGGCTATTTTAGTGACAAGGTATCTATTGCCCCTTTGACTTGGAGTTGTGACTTTGGAGGACAAGATTTGAAGTATTAAGAAGAGTTTGAAGATGAAACTTATTGAAAAAGAAGCACTCTAAAGTCTAATTTATAAGAAGCTAAGGCTTGTTTACGGAAAATCAAGGACAAGGTAGTGGCAACCATTTTAGTAACAGGGTGTCTGCTGCTAATAAAATTCAGAGCACCAATTTTGAAGAGCGAAATCTTTTAAACCAAAGTAAGTTCAGAGTTTAATTTTTAGATGGTGATAGAGCTTAAAGTGACCTTTCTAGGAGGTCTAAGCACGCTTGAATCCAATCAAAGACAAGGCAACAACAGCTATTTTAGTGAAGGGGGGTTGATTCCTTGGATCAGAAGTATCACTCCGTTAGGTTTTCATTTTTTTTAGTTGCTTGTGATTTCCTTCTAGCACCTTATTGAATAATCTTCATACTTATTATTAAATACTTCTTGAGTTGATTTTCCTTCATTTTCCTATTCCTTTATATTTGGAAGTTTTTCATTATATTTTTTATTTCTTTATTTTATTTTTACTGCCAATTAAAGTTTGTAGTTTTTATTTTTATTTTTCTATACTTTTATTTTTATATTCATCTTTTATCTTTTATCTTTTTACTTATCATTTTTATTTTAATCTTTTATATTTTATTTTTTATTATTTATCTTTTATTTCTTATTTTTATCTCAATTTTTTTACTTTTTTTTATCCATCTATAATGCTAATGGTGTATTGTTTGAAAGACACTTAGATAGTAGTATTACAAATACTAAAAATAAAAAAATCCATAAAAAATCTAAGACACTAATTTTTTTTCTAATTCAATCAAATAAAAACATAAAAAGTTTTGTTGTGAGTTTTTTTGGCTCACATAAAAAAACGAGCACGTTGAGCAGAAAGAAAGGAATTTAAATAGTTTTATAATGTTAGATTGTTCAATTGCACAATCCCTATTGTGGCTAAATATTATTATTTTCTTGAACAATTACACTCCTGGTTTTAATAATGTGTCAATTTTATTTTTTCAGACAATTGCCAACCTTGTGGCCTTCTTTACCACAATATAAGCATAGACCTTCTTCCATTCAATACTGTCATATTATAAATGGTTAAAATATGTAAAAATCAACTAAATTACTTAATATGTTAATAAGTTCTAGTGTAATCTAAAATGGTTAGTAAATTAATTTAGATAGAGTTGATAGAAACTATATTTGATTATTTTCTTTTTTTTGGCTACAGAGTTTAAGTTATATGGAACCTAGATATTTAGTATAATATTCTAAGAATTGAAATTGGACCTAAGGATCAAAATCTAAACCACCAATGTAAAAAAATGGATAGATGAAGAGTAGGAATGGAGGCCTTCACCCCTATTGGCCGGTGGTCATGCCCAATGGACTTCTAGGGGCTGTCTGCCACCTTCTTGAGGTCTAGAGCAACTTCGAGGCGGCCATTCAAAGAACAGAGGTTAGGATTAGAAAGATTAGGTTTTTAGGTGTAATTTGAGTACAAAAATTAGGCAATTGGGAGTTGGGATGAGAAAGATATAGTTGTTTAAAGTTAAGGTGAAGATTTGGTACATACTATTGTTCTTTTCAAGATATACGGAGTTGTACAAGGGCTTTTGGAGATTGGAAGGTGCCGTTGGAAAGGGGATTTCAAGATCTACACTTTTTATGAAGAAATAATTGCTTTTGAAGTTTAGATGAAGGAGATGTTGTGGGTTGAAGTTAGAGCATCCAATTCCAAGGGGAGTAAGTTTTCTATTTGTTCATAGTAATGGTTTGAGCCATATCTTGCTCTCTTGGATGAGTTTGTGGCTCAAAATTTCCAAGGATGTGTATTTTTGTGTTGAAAAACTACATACCAAATTTCACGACATTTGGATGCTAGAATTATGAGATATGAAGAATTTTGCATGCGGGTGTCAATAATAAAGGGTTTGAAACTACTGTAACATTATTGGTGATATCTAGCGATTGGCAACGAATCTATAGTTGAAATTTGTTGTGGTAGTTGTTAAGAATACATCAGTACTTATTGGAAAATTTAAGCTAGTTTGGACGGTCCGATTAGGAGATATGTACTATTAGGTTTCAAATAAAATCCTTCTCAAGGTTAAATAAGGTTTTAGTGTGTTTTATCAAACTTGGGTGCTCTTGTGCATCTAAGACTTTTGTATTTAATAATTTAAAAAAATTGAAGTAGATTTTTTTAATATATAATATAATTAAAAGTATTTTTATTTTTTTTGATTTTTTATGTAGATAATTTGACCAATTTAATAAGCAAATATAAAAAAATATGGTGTGGATATAGGCCAAATCTAAATTGAGTATAAAATAAACAACTTCAAGGAATTGCACTATTACCTTAATATTGAATTTATAAGTTTTTTTTTTTTTTTTTTTTTTTTTTTTTAGCATTAAATTATATTAAATTTGAATACTTTAAAGAATTATTTAACCCTTTTCATATGCAAGGTTAAAAATCTATTGATACTAATTTTGAAGCAAAATTAATATTAGTAATGCTCTTTAATAAAGAGTTTTTTATAATTAAAGATAAAATGAAAGGTGTTTTAAAAAAAAAAAAATTGTAGGTTTTATCATGTATACAATTATAAGCACAAGAATTGATCTTGTATGATGGTAAGTTTTGCAAATCAACATGTATCTTAGATTTATTCCAAATATTGGAAAATAATAAAAAGATCATAAGATATTAAAAGCATATTAGATCCCAAATTGTACCTTGGTAGAAAAATCATTAAATTTTAAGACAAATACTATTATGTATATTAAATTAAAAATATAAATAATAGATTTTTTTTAAATAAGAGTCTTTTTATTGAATTATAAGAAACAACAAACAATTGAACATTCTATAATCAACACAAAGTATATAGTAATAATCCAATATATAATGGAAGTAGCGTGAGTAGGCCAACTTTTTAAAGATATTTGATTTATAAAATTAGATAAAATATTGGATTATGTGTGGCAATAAAAATTATATTGAATTTATAATAATACAAAGTAATATATATAAATTAAATATATTTATGTGTAATATAATTTAATTTGAGAGAAGATTGAAGTTGAAATAATAAATACAAGGTGTTGTTTAGGAAAAAACATGGTTCTTAATTTTCCTATAAAAATACTTGTAAAATAAATAAACATATATATATATATATATATATATATATATATATATTTTTATTAATATATAAAGATTAAAAATCCTTGACTATTCATAAAGTATTTTAAAGATAATATTAATAATTAGGTAGTAATATAGATTCTAGCTCATCAAATATTTAGAAGTTTCTACAAGATAGGTTACTTATAGTTAAAATATATCATTAATTAGCAGTAATTAGAACATGTGATGGTTAAAAATAATATATTAATTACAATTAGTAGCTACTAATTATATTTTCTACCTATTTAAAAAGATATTAAAAATAAAATATTATTATATTTTATTTGTGTTTTGTCTATTGGATATCTTTAATAATTTTTTTTTTCAACTTATTAATTTATATTTTTTTTATACAGATAAACACCTACATTAAAATTTTATTTTTAAAATTATTATTTAAGAATTAATAGATCAATAAATTAAGTCATTATACCATTATAAAATTTTGTTAAATAGCTTCAAATGTGGTAATCCTAATAATCAATCTTTATAATAACCATACATATTTTTTGCTTTTACACCTTTGTGAAGCTACAATATGACAATATGATATTTAATCTACTAAAATTACTTCTAAAAGTTAGATTTATTTAATATCATTTTTTAATGAAAAAAATCATCTCTCAATGATTTTTACAAATATTGGAAAATTTTCTTGCGTTAACATTGAATTTTTTGTTTGACAAAAAAATATTTATATAATACATTATTATTATAATATCTAATAGTATATTTGTAGAAATTTTTCTATATATATTTTATGATGTTAAGAAAAAAAATAAAATTAATATTTGATTGTATAGTTTTATTTTAATTAGATACTTTTATTTTTTAACAAGATGTTTTTTTCAATTAATATTGTATCTTAAGATTCAATTTCTTTTTGTTAAAATAATTATGTATAATATGATTTGTTTCACTACAATTTATGTACAATCTATTCAATTGTTAATTATATATCTACTTTTTGTTAATTGTTTGAACAAAGTTGCATCAATTCACAATGAATTATTATGACCTTTAATGTAATTATTTGTAACTCTAGACATTGTTAATATAATAATTTAATACACACCAATCTGTTCATTTTTTTAACTTTCTATTTATCAAATAATTAATTGTTACATTTAAAAAGAATTGTAATAAATTTACACAAGTTATTGATGTTTGGCATAATAAGAAGAAAATCTGTAATGTTAATTTGACATCAAATCAAAATCTATTAATAAGGTTCTTCTAGTTCCAATCAATATTAAATGCAAATTAATACAGTTTGGCAGCTTATATTAAAGCAAGATATTTTTATTTTTACTTTTATTACAGATTCTATAGTTTTGTTTTTGCAACCTTTTAAACTTTTTTTTCATTAAAAGTTGCCTAAAATTTTCCATTTGGCGGGCGGTTTCATTAGCCTTGCAGAAATTTCGTACTGGCCCATAGGCAACATCTTCAGCATGGCCCTGCAACAGGATTTGTTGGACACATACAAACATGTCTACGAATGGTGCAAGGACAAGTGCAGCTGACCTTACTGGGTAAAACTGCTTGAGAAGGCTATGCCAGACATTGGGAACTGGAAAATCAGTCATGAAATAAATCATTCGAAGCACGGCATCCTACACAGCTAAGAATCTCATTCACATTCAGAGTCATCGTCTTTGAACTGGTTGACAAGTACCATTGTTGAAAGAAAGAAAATTCAGATCCAGCATTGACTAACAAAGGACTTGTACGGCAGTAGAAAGAACTGGCATAATATTATTAACCGACAGCTTACATAGGTTCTTGACACATGCAATCGGGAGCGGGGTATCTGAAGATAGAATATTTTGGCATCCGGCGGACAGGAGAACCTAACCTGCTGAGATGACCTTCAGTAACTTGGCTTGAAAACTCTAGCCAGTTGATGGAGCTCTTGGAAAATAGGTGGGCTAGCAACCTTTTGTCGGCATGGATAGACTTCCGTGGGCCATAGAATGTCCGCTGCCCGCTCTGCACCACACAATACACTTGAGTTATGCAACGTCTACATGGTTAACAATTGCCGTATGAATGACACAGAGTATAGATGACGGCTTTTAATTCCCAATATCCCAGATAAAGAAGTTAATTCTTACCAGCACATTCGGGAAGTTACCAGCAGCATTGGACATGAAGACATCACTGTTGAGTAGGACCAAGAAGTCCAAGGCTGCAAGTTTATGAGAATACGGCAAGAAAGGCCTGAGCTCTTTCTTCGAAGCCAAGGTGTATTTACTCTCAAGGATAGGAAATATCTCTTTCAAAGGCTTTATCCGGGCTATCCCTCCATACAAGTCCTGCAACCAAATAGTGGCACATTTCTTAACGGCATCATGGGAACTTATTTCATTCTCGACTCACGACATATCCATCCCTCTAGTACAAAATCGGGTCATCTCCAGTTGCAACTACAAACAATCAGCACTGGGAACTGTTTAGTGCCACGGGGAGAGCATGGTAAAGTTGCTACCTTGCTTGCCATGTAGACAGGAGTAGAGATTGGGAATCCTAGACCAGACAGCAAAAGACCCATCTCATCTGGACTGAGAGGGCAGCTACCGTTCATACGTAGAGCCTCTGGTTTGTATCGGGTCTTGCTCACTCCTCCCCTGAAAGAACGATGACCAGCAATTGTCAATTCGTATCACGCTCATAAACAGCCTGAGGCGAATCATCCGATACCAGCGTGAAGAAAGAGATGAAAGTAGGCGACTAACCTCCAAATTTTAGCTCGGAAAGCGGCAAGAGCGCGCTTTTCAGCCCGACCTCCTCCGTAATAACAAGCCGAGTGGGCAATCATGTCTTTCTCAAAACGCACATGGAGTCCTAGGTATTGGTGTACCTGGTCCCCAGAATGGCCTGAAAGCATTTCTGAACCTACAAAAGAGCAAAAGAAAGACCAATCTGAATCCTTTCCAGCCGATGGAAGTAGTAGCGAATGTTGCTCGTATCATCTACAATAGCCCTCCTAAGCACTATTTAGCAATGTGATGAATTGAAACCAACTATGTTTCAATATTGTGCAACCCGACTGTACTCCTCCATTAAACTAATTCTATTTCTAAGCGCATACCTGAAAGTGTCTCTTCATTGTTCTGCGTGGACCACCATGGCTGGGGTGCAGTCATCTGAGGAGCAAGGTTTGGACTTTGAACCGCCAAAGACTTCACTCTGATTCGATTCACCAGCAATTTCCCAAACTCTTGGATAGCAGGCACAAATCGAAGGCCCTCAAAGTTGGCTCTACATCGCAATTGTGTGATGTGCAGAGGGAGGCCCTCGAAGGTCAGCTTATGATCCCAACCAGAGTATTGAGTAGGGCCGTCTAGCACGGCCAAACCGTGCCTGCAAGATACCATGCCAATGTTGAAAGTAAATGCGTGCCGCCATCATAGAGAAATTTCTTAATTGTAGTTCAGAAAAAATATCAAGCAGAAGAGAAGATCCTTACGTTTGTAGAAGAGGTGGCACCTTCTCAAGATACCAATTTATGGTACTATGCTTACGAACGTAAGTCAGACAGTTGGGCCTTTCTAGGCAGCGTTCAGCGTAAAGATCGGGTACACTCCACGCATATTCTTCTGGCAATTGTCGAACTATTCGTAAATCTTTCTCGAAATAGGATATAAAATGGTCCGTGTCATATATGTCGCCGAATTGACTGATATGCCCACAAGAGAAATAACTTCATAGTCATCAGGGAAAAGAAAGAAAAAAAGGGAGAAAAAAGGAAAGAAAGAAAGAAAGAAAGAAAGAAAGAAAGAAATGAAAAAAAAAGCCCTCACATCACCAACTAATTTCAACCGAGCATGGCCAGGTTAATGGAAGCCGGAAAATTACTGTTCGATAGATCCCACCTCGGGTCCTTCCACACCAATGATTTCCTGAAGTATGGAATCAGCAGAGTCGCATTCACCAGCTTGGCTACTGCCACAGCGTTACATACCTAGAGCACACGTTATCTCAGGAATGATTAACACTACAGTTTTTACGTGGAACAATGGTGACGCCACTTTTCGCCATGACGGGTTCTCGACTGTGGCTAGCTAGCGATGTATAACAATCGTGAACGGTTGAACAATGAAATCAGATGAGTGTAAGTAAGGATTGCATACACAGATATGAATTTGAAATAGGCCTCCAGAGCACATCACTTGCAAATAACCATTATCAGGTCCAGATTCTGCAGCAGCACCAGCACTTGATGAAGGTTTTGACAATCAACAAACGAGCTGCTGAATTATCCTTACGCCATTTGCAGATAAATTCACGTGCACACATAAATCTCAATACCATCCTTAAGACAAACATGCTGACAGAAAAAAAAGAGGCTAAAGTGGTAGCTACTCACCAAAATCAGTGTGTTTCAAACAAGGTTTCCATCCATTATCGGGAGGGGGACTCCAGAGGTCGATAGGGTCCCGCACAGTCTGCAGCACCAGCCCAATGTCATTTCAATGCATGGATGATTTCTTACCAAGTAGCATTGTTCAGTGTTGAGACCAACAATACATCAGTGCTAGCAAGCAACAATACATCTGAAGCGGAGTCGAATTCAGAAATGTATTGACAGCAAGCTTGTTGAGGAAAAAAACCGCATTACTCGCAACAATCTTGCATACTTACCTTTGAGAGGAAAGACTTTCTGCTGTGTGTAAGATTCATGTGAGTACGACGGGGTGGTCTGCATTCCTGCGTTATAAGAAAAAACATTTTTTCTCTGAGAACTAATTCTGCCACGGTCGTCACTAAAGAGATGGAAGAGGTTTCTCCTATGTGTATTGCGGATTCAACCAATCCAGCCGCACTCAAATTAGTGCGGATTTTTAAAATTAAAAAGAATCGAGAGTCTTGAAGTGAAATGAATTGCTTCAGAATTACACAACTTACGGAAAAGAGGTGGTTGAACCATATGGCATTACTGATGCGCGCAGGCGTGACTTCAATGCTGTAAGCAAAGAGAGCTGTGACGAACAATCCAAGCACCCAAACGCACTTGGGCAGCGTCCCTTTGGTTGAATAATCCCCAGATTTTGCAGCCTCAGCCTCCTCTTGCACTGGTGACGTCGGAATCTCCTTCCTGCTGACTCTCATATCTCGGTTCTTCGCACTCGCTCCCCAGCTGAACCGCCCCATCGCCGCCAACCTTCATCACCTACTCCCGCCCTCCTCACGTCCTCTTCTTCGTTTCTCCAGCTGCACTTATACCATCTTCCACACAACCCCAGCTCCTCCGCTTCTCGAAGTCATAACGTCAAATTCTGACTCACACACCAGAAAAATCCTAATTTGTCTCCCTTGCGCTCAGATTTAACCAATCAACCTGCGATGCAAAACAGTCTCGCACTATGATTGCGTTCACTTCATTCTAAGCGAACATAATAATAACCCGCCCCTCTACTTCCTCCCAAACTTGAGAAAGGCACAAGGTTCTAAAACAACAAGGATCTTCTTGAACGACCAAGTTGCGGCTGTGGCATCGGAAGAAACCCAGACAATTTCTCAAGCAAAGACAGGTTAAAGCCAACAAACATCACATCAGACATGCTCATTGTCCCGTTCACACTTCAGCGAGGACACTGGTCCCCATCCAAAGATTTGTGATGGACAGAGTTTAAGATTGGAAGGATGTATTGTTTCACCAGACCTCTCAGCCTCGCCCTGGATTCTGATTCTTCCTTCCATTGTCTGGTCTTTGCCACTCTTCAGAGGCGGCAGTGAGACTTTGTGTGCCTGTGGTGTGGGTGAGTGTTTGCGAATTGGGTTCCATGGCTCCACTCAAGCTTATCGGTACGTAGACGATCTAATCATCCTAGTGTTAATTCTTGGCAATTTATGATGTAGAATTTGTAATGGAGGCCTGAATTCTCCTGAAGTTATTTTCAAATTTCTGTGTCGTGTGAGATTGGGTGGCATTTGTTTACATGCGGTGGTACCTAGAAACTACGATGGCGATCAGTTTGGTGTGCGTTGGTGTGATACGAAGAGATGTTTACTTTTTTGGTCCACATTTAGAGGAGTAAGAAAATAATTGAGACTTTTCAGGTGCACAGTTTTTCCTGCAATAGCATTTATGTGGGGAAATTTTATACATTCTGGATGTTATCGATTGGGTTGCATTCGATGTAGTGCTTCATAGATGCAATCGTAGGGCTTGATATTGATTCTTCCTAACAGTTTATATTCCTGACCACAATTTTGCAATGATGTATGACTGTTGCCTTTTTCTTATTTTCTGACCGACCCGTCTGGAAGACGTTGCTTTGCAGATATTGGAGCCAATCTTACAGGTATATCCTGATTTGCTCCTGCTTACGTGGTTTTGTACCGACATGGAACTACTGTAAGGCTTATGATTAGTCCTTGTGGGGTTCACTACGTTCAGTGCTGCTTTCTGGTAAATGATATTTCATTTCTCAAGTTATTACTGAGCCTACTCAAGAGTGGCGGGGTTTTTAGGGTTTAAAGTTCAAAGTCCATAAGATTTTCCCGGGGCTTTTTACTGCTAGGAATGGGATTATTTTCTGTTCTAAATATTATTCATCTTGTTTTATGAATTGCGGGGTTATTTGCCATGTAGCAGATGGCATGTTTGCGGGGTGCTACCATGGCAAGCAGTGCCATCCTCCAGATCTAGTTCATGTATTGCAGCGAGCTTGGGATGCAGGACTTACTCGTATCATCGTAAGAAAGAGCATGTCATGTCCTTGGAAAACTTTTCCCTGCATTCTTGATCATCCATACAAGTTTAGATCAGCGTTGGGTCTTTGAATCACTTAGTACGAAAGGATTTGATCCTTTGCCGTTCACTGTGTGGATAATGAATACTGGCGGTTGTGCTCTATGTGTATACATAATACACATCCTATATTTATTATTACTACCTATACATTCGAAGCTTGCAATTGAAACATACTTGCAAATCTTGTGATTGATATGTTTATCATTCACTTAATGAGTATTATTTCGCCAATTAGGTGACAGGAGGATCGTTGAAGGAGTCGAAGGAGGCCCTGTCTTTAGCCGACTCTGATGGTATGCTTACTCCAAAGTTTCTGATTTTTACACCTAAAGAAAGCGGTGATTTCCAACACTGAAATGCCTAGTTTTTTACTGAGTATGTATTCCTACAGCTGGTTGGATGTTTGTGTTGAGCAAAATGACGCTTTTTTACCGTATTTGAGCTGTTTAGCGTAGCGTAGATTGTCCCATTTTGTGACTCTGGATATCGTTGAGGATGTCTGTTAACGAATTACTTGATTACTTTTGCAACGTGGGTATTTATTTGAATAAAGTATTTTATTCACTTTCGTCACCGACTGCTATAGCATATGCTCGCTTGACATCACTTCTGAAAGAAATGCAGGCCGTCTATTTTGTACAGTTGGAGTGCATCCGACCAGATGCAAGGTGCGACCTCTAGCAACAGCCTATGCTTGTTATCTTTATTTTAATCGTGTGAATATTATGATGAGGATCTTGAGTTCTTCAGTTGACACTATTGAGTTGATCAGTACATTATCCTTGTTGCTTGTGAACTCTGAGTCACTATCTGATATACTTCAAGCTGATCTAAAAACATGGTGGATTTTCGATGTCACAGGAATTTGAGAAGAGTGGAGACTCAGAGAAGCATTTGCAGGAACTTCTGCAACTTACAACTTATGGTGTTGCCAGAGGAAAGGTACTAAGTCGCTGTATGACAAGTGCGTCTACTCCTTGCCCTCTTTGAATACAATTATATTTGCGGTTGTAGTCCTAAGCTTGCCACAGAAGCTCTCTTGATCTTAACTAGTTTTTAAAGTTGAGAAGCTGGATGTTCATATATAGGCAACATCTGTGGAGCGATGTGGTCAACGTAGGAAATCTTCAGATCGAGCAAGCATTATAATTGCGGAGGTTGTTCAAGGGGCATAACTTGAATTAAATTTTGGTAGAGTTTGTTAATAACAGGTTGTAGCAGTTGGTGAGTGTGGCTTGGATTATGATCGTCTCCAATTTTGTCCTGCTGATACTCAGCGCCGGTACATTTTTATTTTATTTAGTATTTAATGCATATGATGTTGCTCGCTGAATTTAATTATTTTGTGGATATTAAGAAGCTCCTAATGTTAGGAATCGTTAGTCTTCAAGATTACGATCATTGTATGCTCTCTCGATAACATGTTAAGTTTTGCAGTTATTTTGAGAGACAATTTGAGATCGCTGAGATAACGAAGTTACCCATGTTCCTTCACATGAGAGCTGCAGCTCCCGACTTTTTAGAAATTGTGAAACGCAATCAACACAGGTTAGCTGTTCACAGTCTGATGTCTTATGATGGTTCTTTTAGCTGTTAAAAGGTAGAAGCTTCGTTAAACCCTGGGCAGTGACACTTGTACTCAGAGTCTTTATCTAATGAATTAATTTATCTATTTGCCCAGATTTACCGCAGGTGTAGTGCATTCTTTCACCGGAACTAGCGAAGAAAGAGACCAACTACTAGCTATTCCCAATCTTTACATAGGTAAATCTCTTGGTATCAATGTCAACATCTTTGGCCGCCATGATCTACCATAATCTGCTGAATTATTAATCTGATATAGAAGTGAAAATCTTGCACTTTTAATAGTATCTTTTTGGAAATTTTGATGATTTTTTGTTGCCTCACTTCAAATCTTACAGGCATCAATGGCTGCTCATTGAAGACAGCAGAGAACCTCGAAGTGATGGCTGGAATTCCAGTGGAGAGGATGATGATTGAAACTGATTCTCCTTACTGTGACATCAAGAATACTCATGCTGGAATCAAGTACGTTAAAACTACTTGGCCCTCAAAAAAAAAGGAGAAACATGACATTCATTCGCTCGTGAAAAGTCGAAACGAGCCTTGCCAAATCAGGTTGTGTTTCGATTTCTCTCCTTAGATCAATCTAATACATTGTTGTGATTGTTTAAATGAAATAAAACAGAGCAATTAGATGTGTGGATGAGTACAGGGGATGAGTAAAGGGAAGTCTGCTTGATACTTCTAGCGAGTGCATTGCATCGAAGCATTACGCTTGGAAACTCAGTTCCTAACCTGTACAAGGGTTTTACCGCTTGTCTTGACCATACAAATCATAACATGGTCGGGTGAGGTTTTAGAGTGAGCATTTTTACAGTTTTAATGCGATCATCTGCACCTTCGGATGCTATTTTAGTGAACAGCGAGTTAGTTTAATTTTCTGCAGGCAAGTACTGGAAGTAATAGCAGCTTATCGAAAAGAGCAAGATGTTGGAGGTTTTGCACGAGCCATTTATGAAAATACGTGCAGGTATAGTCTTACTGTCTGGTTCATCTGGTTTATAAGTAGTGCTTCATCTTTTGCTTCAATCAGAAGTTCCAACCTTGCTAGCAAATTCAGGTGGCTTTTAATTGACAAGTAAAATCATGTCGAGGGTTGAAAGGTACTTCGAGTCTTTCTCTAAACCAGAAGTCTCGTGGATTAAGTCTTTGGAATGGAATATTTTAGTCTCAACTGAAAGATGAATTTTGTACTGCCAGGGAGATGTGATGTGTGCGACATGTAATTTTCTAATTGAGTATATTGTTTTTTTGTCTTGTAGGATATTCTTTCCTCATGATATTGACACTATGGCAGATGTAGTCCTTTCTGCTAACAATTGAAGAGCAACTACCCAATTCAGCAGAGAGATCCTGAAGCAATTAGATTTTTGAAAATGCAATGTATACATCACGATGCTCAATCTTAGGCAAAATGCCAGCTTTTTCGACTACGTGGTCATGTCTCTAGCGCTTTTTTCTTTTATTTTTTCAAAATTCCAAGTTTCTAATCGCATTCCTAATGTAAAAGCCCTCCACGTAGATTTAAATGGGCCATTCAACTGTTGAAGAAACTGTCTTGAACGCACACAGTAAGTCACATATATAAGATCATTGTTATGACAGAAATTTGAAGAATACTCATAAAACATGAATCATAAATATTGTTAGAGTGTATTAAATCATACTACGTCTAATGTGTGTATCTCTATATTAGTTATTTTGTAAATAAAGACTATTATTTACAAGATTTAAATTTTGTACAAATCAAGTTGTATCATAGAACGTGTCACTTCTGATTACTACAGAAATAACTTAACACCATAGGATTTATAGTTTAAAATAATGCAAGCATCTTAATACAAAAAAATAACTTAAGAAACATAGTGTGTTTTATCACAGTATAATGTGTAAACTTTACATATAGAAATATGTTATATATATATATATATATATATATGTATATAAATATATATATTTTCTAAGTAAACAGTTTCTAATTTTATTACTATTTGTACAAATTGAAAGGTCATAAACTTCTTATCTATGCTTTTGATAACTTGTTGGATAGCTACAATAAGAAATTAATATCATACATTTTTTTAAACAAGATTTATTGTCCAAATTTTATGACATTCTTTTAATAAGTTTTAAAATGTCTTTAAAAAATCAAAAAATGCAGAAGGTTATATAAGGGTTGAAAAGTTTTTTCTACTATATTATCTAATTTTTAATCAGTAGATTGCACAAAAAAGAAACAAACCATATTTTCTTGAAAAAAATATAATATTTTAACACATTTTATTTCCATTAATAATTTTAGCTTGTAAAAGTTATTTTTTATATTATAAAAGAATATCATTTTATTTTATTATTTTTAGTATAAAATATATTAATAGAATATAATTATTAATATTATTATATATATTTTTAGATAATCTATTTCTAAAATTATATGGATTTATTTTAATTTGTATTTTAAAATAATTATTTTTAATTGATAAATATTTAAATATGTATGTAGTATTAGAACTATAATTAGATTTTATCATTTTGTCTTATTGGAATACATTTAATTAAATTTTTGAAAATTTAAAATTATATAAATTTTTGTATTATAATTTTTTGTATTGTGATAAATTGAACTATCTCTTGTAATTATATTAAAATATAAATAGAACATAATGATCCATCTAATTTAATAATATTATATAAAATTATTTTATAATATTATATATATATATATATTCATATATACATACATATGTAAAAAAAATTAAATTAAATTTTAAAAAATTATATAATATATTTGATTTCTTATCAAAATTATAATTAAAAATTCTAAAATTAATTGGATTTGAAAATATATATATATATATATATATATATATATATAATTTAAAATTATTTTATAATTTTTATTTCTGATTATTTATAAAGTATATATATATATATATATATATATCATTTGTATTTATTACTTATAATTAATTAATTTTTATAAAAAGAAAAAAAATCGGGCCACAATATTAGAAAATTTAACATTGCAATATTAATTTCTTGAATATTAGATAATTTTTGACTATTTGCAATGTTAATTTGGCAATAAGCAATACTTTAAATATCTGTAGTTATTTATTAAAAAAACCACAATATATATTTTTTAAAATGCCATTGTAGATTTGTAATAATTTTGAATTTATTGCATATGATTTTAATGATATAATCATAACATACATTCTAATATTGTCAATACTTGAAGACTTATACAAAAAAAAATTGATTGTGGTCAAAGAACAAAAAAAGAAAATTTGCAGATAGGATAAGTAGCAATAAACATATAAACAACAATTAGGATAAGTTGTAGCTAGGATTTTAAAAAGGTCATGTTTGGAATATATCTTATCTTACTCCATATGCTTTCTTGTGTACATATAATTGGCCTCCTTTTTAAGCTTCTTTTTATTATATTTCTTCAATAAGCTAAAGGCATATTCATACAAAGATTTTGAAGTACAAGACTTTTTTTTAACAATATTCTTTATTAAAGAATGGATCACATGCTTATTTTGCTAGGTTTAGGATTTGAGAGTACTAACTTTGAGTTTTGGATGTGTTTAGAATTTAATCTTATTTTAAAATTGGTGAAATTTTGTTGCAAAATAATAATTTATTATTAAAAAAACTCATGTGTGAGTTTTTAAATGTTTAGAGAACAAGAGTTATTATTATACTTGGTTGTATGGAAGTCTAAGTGTATGTATTAAGTTAAAGTTTTAGACAATTATTGTATGTATTCTTTGCATTTCTATATATATTTTTAAAAAGAAGATTAATTTTTAGTAAAAAATATTAATTAATATGTTCCAAATTCATTTAATGTGGTAGAGAGTTGTGGAAAATAAACCAAGTTCTTTTAAACTTTAAAGAGTCTTTTGAAAAAAATTAATGCTTTAACATATTATTAAGTATATAAATACTAAAAAATTAACTTTCAACTTGATTTTACAGGATTAAAGTCATATTGAGATCATTTGCAATTGTATAAAGACAAAAAGAACCATTTTTTGTTCTTAAAGAAAATTTTGATTCTATTGAACAAATAGACTTAAATTTAATAATAATACATCTTATCTAAGTTTTTTTATAAGATAAAAAATATTATTATATATAAAATTGCATCAAATAATAGAAAATCATATTCAACTCACAAATTTTAAAAAATTAAGATAGAATTATTTTTAGAAAAATTAAAATGATAATTTTTTTGTTAATTTTTAAGACTTTCTACTAAAGAATATAAATCTCAAAGTATAGTAGAAATAATTTTGCCATGTAAAAAAAACATTTCATCACTATTATTTTTAAATTTATCATATCAAATTTGCACAAATTATTTTATGGAAATACTTAGTAAAATCATAAAAGACTTTGTGCAATATTTGTAAGATTAAGAACCTCTCTAATATTATCTTTATACATCACAAGTTCTTCACATGCAAGATAAAGACTTGATTTTACACATTTATAAGATAAAATCTTTTATAAACCAACTTCTTATTATAAATAAGTTTGTAAAAGAGGAAAATTTAGCAATATATTATAGATGAGTTTATAGATTTGAATGATTATTTAATTTTAAATTTTAAATTTATTTATTTATTTTAAAAAATTTATACTATTATTTTTATAATAATAGATTCTATTAAAATTTATTTTTTTGGTTTTTTATTTGATTTTTTGATTATTTTTTGATTTATTTTTTGATTATTTGGTTTTTTATTTGATACTTGAGAGAGATTTTGACTTACAATAGAATATGAGATTCTTCCCAAAAATTATATAAATGGTAATCTAAAATAAAGTCAAACTTATTTTTTTATTAACAAACTTATTATAAAAGATTTTATGAATATATTTTAATGTGTATAAATGCTTTGTAAAAACTTTGACTAAAGATTTAGTTGGCACATGTATAAGATTTAGAAACTTATACGTCATTACTTCCAAGAAAATAAAATGAGTGGAAATAGCCATATTTGTTGATTTTCTATTTGACCAAGACAAGTTTGTAATCTTACATTATTATATAAGCTATCTCAATGTAAAAAATATAAAGGAGCTTCAAAGTATGATAGATAGCTTAAATCTTAGACCAAACTCAAGTAAAAAATTTATAGCATTAATTTGTACAAGATATGTAAAAATTAATTAATATGGAATTTTATTTCTAAATGGTAAAACAACATGTGCTACCAAGTTGTTGGAGATTTTGTATTTTGATATTTGTAGACACATGTAAACCACATATACAAGAAAGACTTGATACTTGCTAATCTTATTGATGATTTTTCAAGACAAGTTTGAATTATCTATCTAAAAATAAGTCTTTTAAAAAGTTTCAACATTTTATAGCACTTTTTGAAAAACAATAAAAAGTGTAAAATTAATATATTATATATAAACAATGGATGTGAGATTATGTCTAATCAATTATATATATATTTGAATAATATAAGTATCACAAGACAAACCTCCTCCACACCATATAACACTATATATTCCATAACAAAATAAACTTGCAAAGCATAGTACTCTTATCATTATAGAGATGGCAAGAAGTATAGTACGTGTTCAATAGTTTGACCATGAATTTTAGATCAAAGGGTGGTGAAGGCAACATATCTACATATCTACAATTTTTTACATTAAGCACAACTAAAAAAAATATAGTAGAAAAAAACCATGCATTTTATATATAGGTTCTTTTAGATGTATTGCGTATATAAAAAAAATATAAAACTATAAAAAGATAAAATTTAATAAAAATAACACCAAGTGTGTATTTTTAAGATATTGTGAAGAAATCAAGGCTTATAGGTTTATATATTTTAACACCAAGAAAATTGTCAAAAATTGAGATGTTGAGTTTTTGGAGTATAAGAGCATTTGTAAACATTTAGAAATATGTCCAAGAAAGAATAAAAGTGGGTTTATAGACAAATGTTTTATTTTTTACAAATTAGATAACAAAGAGGTTGATACAAGAAATAACAACCCTAAGAGCATATCATTGTGAAAAACAAGATCTAATCACATTCAAAGACTAGCAAAGACATCAAGGAGCCACATCATGCAAAATATGTACACAAAGAGCTACAATTGCTCGGAACATTGTTTTCAAATCTTACATTCTCATTATAGATAATTTATTGCAACTTACCACATGGTTTTTATGTGCAAATTTCTAAAAAAGCACTTTTAAATTTTAAATTAGAAGTCATTTAATGAATATTGATTTTGAATAAAGTATTCAAGTTTATGAAAGTAGTTTCTTGGTAATTGGTCCACCTTTTTGAGAGACATATATATATATATATATATAAATAAAAGTTATTTTATATATATATAAGTTATTTTAAGGCGACGCTGCTGTTTAAGTAGTACTCAATCAATTCCCAAATCAGGCACGTTTACATAGTTTTTCTCGGGGCTTACATACGCCATCCTGCACAACTAGAAAAGACGGGGATCACCCACAAGCCTTCAAAACAGGGGCATTGCCTTGCCAAACTGGTCCTCTCTGGTTGCCCTCCTCCTCTACACTACCTTCAGACCCACAACTTCCACCTATTGTGCTCCGTAAATCCCTACGCGTTTACGTGCTCCTGAATCGACCACGTAATCAAAATACACTGCTTTAGAGCAGATGCTCCTCACTTTCGCGACTGAAATCTGCATTCGCATCACCATCACATTTCAGTGAGCTTGACGATTTCAACTTGCCCAAGCGTTTTAGGGACTTACATGAATTCCATCAGAGTAGTATCAATTACGACTACAGATTCAAAACTTGGAAGAAAAGACTATAGAAGGTAAGGACATAGAAAATCAATGTATCGACCTTCTTGTGATATGGATTTTCTAGATACTTTTCCAAAGCGTCATCTGCATTGAAAACCGACCGTGAACGTCAAGTGACAATCTGAAAATAAGATACTACACTTTGAAGGCCAGACTATCTTTATTCTAATGCATCATAATATTATCGGTTCGTAGAAAGCATTTTACAAGATCAATACAAGTCCAGTTCTAAAGACATCAGAATTACAATTACAGGAAGTTTGATACTGAAAAAATTCATTCTAGTCGAGGTGTCAGACGGGGTCGAAATCCTAATTTACCGACCTGATGTGAGGCGAGCCACAAGTGCATGAGTATAATGGCAGTTGGAAGTGTTGAAAGTGGCCCCTGCACCAAGAAAATATTCACATCCATTGAAGCAACCTCATACTGGACTAGTCCTGCTTAAACACAGTTATCATACATACACACAATATATGCTAACTTGAGCACAACTAATCCAAAGGGTTAAGAACCAACGGTCAACAAATGTCCAAAAGAAAAACTTAAAAGTAGAAGTTAAGACATCCACCTCTTGTAAAGTCCAATATTATTGACGACCCCAGTTCTGCAGGCATACCATCAAGAGCCTTTTCCATCTCTCGCAGCTGCTCGGAGTTTGTGTCTGCCTCTACTTGTAGACATAGTATATGCTCCAATGCATTTCCAAAATTCTACATTAATGAACCTTTGCCGTCAGCAATGTGTTTTCAAGTAGCCAAAAAAGATTCAATTGAGACACAACAAGGACCAGAAGAGAAGCGCACAGAAGCTTTACCTTTTGCTTCTGATGAATAGAGTCGGCCTTGTCGTCCACCTCTACCTCAAATCCAAAGGAGAACACGTCCTGCACGGTCCACCAACCACAAGTAAATGCGAAGTGAGAAAGTGTCCCTTTGAAAGAGGAGAATTGTCTCGCAGACTTGAATGTCATCAGTAAGAAGCTCTAGAAAATATCAATGCCACATTTGACAGAAGTTATGATGTAGAGTGCAATATCTGTGGACAAGGTTGCTAGGAAAGGAATGGTTGCAACCACAAAGAATTAATCATTACCTAAAGAAGTGATAAAACTACAATACCTTCACTCCTTGAGGTTTCAAAGAGGAATCTAAAGCCAAATTTCTAAACCACAATTTCAATAGAACAAGCAATGAGTCACAAGGAACATTTACTTGCAGCCAATGTTGACAATGTTTTTCTGTTTCCTTCAGGATGGGATGATTCAAGTAAGCAACCAACGCTTCTTTGCTCTCAAATCGAATATGAAGTGCATGGGACCAACCCTCTTTCTCTTCAATGAGCCTCCCTGCGAGTCTGAAAAAGCTTCAGAACCCAATTCTCAGACAAGGAATTCCCAAGTGAGAACTTATTTGCAGCATAGACCACTGCAGATTAAATCTTCACATCTAATCCAGGTGGACAGACTTAATTCATGACGCTGTTGTAAATTGATCAACCGTTAAAAGTATTTCACCTATAGAGAGAAAGAGAATACTATCAAAGTGGAACTGCAACGACCACAGCACATCAAGCATTCCAGCCTCTTGTTGCGCGTCAACATCCTCCTTCAATTGCATCACCACCACGTGCTCACAAATTCTCCTGCAAAATTCACCCAGCTCAACAGAGCCGAAGTGTTAAGCGGGGCATTTCCGAGTAACGACAGTGTCATCTCGCAGTATGAGCCAGACCGAAATTATGCGACCAGTGCATCACCATTGGTGGGTATTTCGTGAGGAAAAAGAAACACGCTCACATAACAAGTCCATGGAACTATCACATCTTGCCCATCATCATCCTAAAATGTTATAGTTGTAATCAAAAAGCTGAATACCTTAGTCTTGTGAACTCAAATTTTCAAATCAGTTTTGATTCAGTTGTTCCAGTTGTCCTCCCCATACGGTTTTTCAATGTTTACAACAACGTGGATCATGCAGTAGAAAAGAAATAGCAAGATTCTCTTACCTCTTGGGGGCTTTCATCACTTCGGTCGCAGTATCCATCGGGGGATTAGGACCAAGCGACGTAATTACCACATCTGATTCATCCATAGATAAAAAATACAGTTGGAGAATCCCTAAGCCGACACCAGTCTATAGTTCGTAGATCGTCGACTGCAGGGACAAGGCAAGAGAACTGTTGTAAAACCAGAGGTTGCAGTGCGCAAGAACTAAGTCTACAGAATGCACTTCAACTTTAATGTGCACACAACGCACGACATCCGACATCAGAAAGGGAATTCAGGCAGGCTCAAGACCCAGTATTCCCCGAAGTCTGGTACTTGACGATTCGGCGAGGAGTTACACTCTCAACTTGTGTGGTCTGAACCCTTAATAATCAACCTCAGGAATCATCTTCAACTTCACAATCACAACCCGGACACGATATAATTCTAGAGGTAATCTAACCCAACGATCACGAAAACTTTCTCTGTTTCATCCATGACCAAATAACTCATTGCCTCAAGTTTATTCCTGCAGATGATGATCATAAAATTACCTGCGAGACTTTGCGAAATCACGCTTCCACACTCTGAGCGCTGCCCAAATCAGTACGATCACTTCCAGACCCAACAAGAGCTGTCTATCGAGAAAACACAACTTGAAATGCGTCGCAATGGCCGGAGAAGAAAGGGCCTAGTCCTGCCATAGCTGGCTGTGCTGCCAATTGGACCTTTCAGGAAGCAAAACGTGGCAGTTCCGCGGTAGTCATTAGTAAGGATTTTGTTAAGGGCCCTTAAAATAATCATGTTCTGAGGTGTACGTTCTTGATTGCAACTGCAGCAGTAAATAAGCTAAGCTTTTAACAAATCACCAAGAAACGAAACTGAAATTGTGGACGCTGGCGTCTTCTGTCATTCCTGCAGCAGCCTTGCGAGCACCGAGTGTGCACTGTCAAAGAAAGCAACGGGCGTTATAATTCAAGACCTTGAATTAGTGGGAAATATCGCATGGGCGTTGGGTGTGAGTGTTGATTGTGGGTTGCGTTGCCGAGGCTGAAACGATGAGGAAGGCAATGCCAATTTTCGGGAGGTTATGTTGGTTAGCGGTGGGGAAGACACGGCTTCCAGCTGTACCGTTAGGGTTGCGGGGAATGGCTAAGGATAATAAAACCTGGGGGGAGGATGCATGCGAAAGCGGTGGTGCTGGGAAGGACAAGCACATCGAGGTGCGGCTGCCCATGTTTGGTGTAGCTGGGAAGTATGCGTGCGCTCTGTACGTAGTCGCTGTGCAGGGAAAAACATTGGACGCCGTAAAGGCCGACTTAATGCAAGTCACCGGAGTCGCTGGCATGCCTGGCACTTCGTTCGCCGAGTTCATGAAAGACCCATCGATATCCAAAACATCCAGGGTAGCGACCATCGAGGCGGTGTTCAAGGAGACCAATTTTCATGGCGTCACGAAGAATTTCATGAATTTGCTTGCGGAGAATGGGAGGCTCAACTGGGTGCCACAAATTTTCAAATGTTATAACGAGCTGTTAAATGCGCACAAAGGAAAGGTGGAGGTGCACGTGACAACGGCGATGGAGCTCACTGCAGCCGACTTGGAGGAGATGAAGAAGGTAATGGGAGGCAAAGTTGAGAAAGGTCAGAATGTCGAAATTACGCAGAGAGTCGACAGGAGTATTATTGGAGGCATTGTGGTGGCCGTTGGAGACAAGCACATCGATCTTTCCATCGCAAGAAAAATCAAGCAGATGGAGAAAGTTCTAGCTCAGGCCATTTAAGCGATTCGATGGACTCTTTCTCTCTGCATGCGTCCCTGCTTCGATCTCATGAAGCTCTTGCTCTCTTTCTCTCTTGTCAACATCATTTGTGACCATATCGATGAACAGTGAAATTATTGGTTTCAATTTCTGGACCTGTTCATGGACTGCAGCCATGGTCGTCGCCTTCTGGTCATGATAAATAGTAAGCATAGCGTACCTCTTCGTTCCGGTCAAACTCCTCAGCGTAAAAATGGAAATTAACCAAATTGTAAATTGGCTACATCAAGTTTAATTCGCATGGACCTGGTCGTTTCAGGTATTATGTTAACAGTATCTTTCAGTCGTTCACAGGATGGCAGAGAGCTGGCAACATGCATCGAAATTTTATTGCCTTAGCTGAACAGCTGGATAAATTCTGTAGCGCCAGAGAATGGTCGTTTCTCTTTCCGTAATACTGCTTTTTCTTTGAAATGGAATGTTATCTTCCCATCATGAACTATTTGAAATTCTCAAAATCTTAATATTTTACTGTATATTACTTATCAACTTTAGTTTTCCATCACATGTGAAAAGTGGGTGTCCTCTGGTTTGTAATGATCCTCTTCCAGGTTGTAATTCAGTCTTGGACTTGAAGAGTAGTAGTTCGGCCAGTTGTGAAATGCCCTGAAAAGTTGCGACACAGAAAGTCATTAGAGAGTGATCTAGCAGGATTGAGTAGAATCGATTGAGAAAGAGGAAAACCAGGAATGAAAGTTCGATGCAAGTGGGGAGCTGGCCGAAGCTGGTGAAGGCCATGAAGAATAATTTGGGATCACGAGTGTTGAATGGTGCCTTGGACAAGGAACCATGCAGGTGGGGTCCTGATCGGCACCAGCGTGCACAGAGAATTGAAAGTTTCGAAATGGAAGACATGAAAATAATTTGGATATTCAGTGACAGAACTTACTTTTTTTCTAGTTCACAGTAATAATCAGTTTCGATCACTGCAAGAAACTAGTCTGAGAGGGAAAAAAAATTCCTTCGGACCGGATCTGGAAAAGGTATTTAGGAAGAATCTGAAGAGATGCTGAAAGAGAATACGTAACTAGATGCAATGCAATCACAGATGTAGTGCTGTAACTGAATGGAAGGTGCATAATCACGTGGATGGTAGAAAGCATTAATGGAGGCCACATTGAACAATATATAGTAAAAGTAGACTCCCCTACAAGGGAGGAATTCTCTTGCACATTCAAACGTGGACAAGAAAACATGGAGCGAATAACGTGGCTGTCCTACAACACGAAACTAGACACAGCAAGGAATGTCCTGCTTGGATATGCTCATGCGTCCTGATTCTTCGGCTTTGGTGAACCATCATGTCAGTTGTAACAGCCTCTCTCGTGCGTTGGTGCTGTTGAAGATCGGCAAGTGGTGCTAATGCGCTTAATTGAAAATGAAATTTAGTGCTACAGAGAATTTGGAGACCTTAGCCAGATGGTAACAGCGTGATTGAGAGGAAAAGGGCCTATCGATATGCTTCTCTATAGATGAAATGTGCATCAACACGGAGACTCGGAGCATTGCAGCGTGTGGACGAGCGGCGTAATCCAATTATGTCGCTTACCGTTGCCCCTGCTTCATGTGAACAGCCTAAATCTCCCGCTTCTCGTTATGTTCGTCTCTCAGATCAGTGGTGCTTGTTCAAGCCAAGGAGATGGAGTGTGTTGAATCCTTGACCGTATCCATGCCGCAATCAGTAAAAGGGAGTCACGCTGTGTTGTGACCACTGCAGGGCCAGCATTCGTGAGTCGATAGTGATACGTACAGATTGCTTGCTTCCTTTTATTGATTGTGGTATAGATGCGCTTGAGTGATACCTGGTGTAACCTTGAAACTTGAGTATCAATTACCTTTGTCTTGCATGAGGGGTTCGTACGTTAGTGGAGCAACTTTGGAATATTTTATCAAACCTAACTGGTCGTGGGTTGATATGTGCAAGCATCGACTTCACTTAAAGCTGTGAGGATGGGAACAACACGCCAACTGAGTAAAGTTCATCAGAAAACAAATCTGAGAAGGCAAATCTGATCTTAACTTGATCCCTTGCAGATTGATAGAGTCCAGAAGGAAGTATGGAAACGCTAAAGGAGTAGGGTCTGGAGAACGAAAGAGAGGGAGAGGAAGTAGCCAGGCCATGTGCAGAGTGTAGTGGAAGAGGGAGAGAGAGAGATGAATGCAGAGTGGCGCAATGACGGCGCTGCTCCCGCACTTGCAAATTGTTCCCGGTGACAGCGTGACCCAATCGGGCATAGGGCACCACTCGCTCTCCTTCTCTCTCTCTTTCTCTCGCTGTGTGTGTGTGTGTGTCTCCCCGGTCCCAACCCGCTCTCCTTCTCCTCTCTCTTCCGCTGTCTCTGTCTCTCTCTGTCTCACTCTCTCTCACTCTGAATGTGTGCATATGTGTATCTCTTTCTCTGTGTCTTATTGTGCATCCTTTCCACTCAGTTCGTTCCCTGGCGAACGTGCCCGCACATCTCTCTGAATGCCAGCCTGCCTTCTCATTTCAGTTCATTTCTCTTTTTCTTGCTTCGTGGTGTCACTCAAGTGCCTTGTACATTGTCTGACTATTATCTGCACTGGTATTTAATGTTTAATGACTCGTATAACTATTCTGTGATAATGCATAATAAGAATATTTAGTATTCCGTTTTGTGGAAACGAAACCTGGAAACAAGTGGGTTGGGGTTGTATGAGCCTAAATTACCAATGCATTCCATTAGCACCACAGATGCATGAAGTAGTAATTTGTCTGATGCATGAAGTAGTAATTTGTCTGGTGCATGAAGTAGTAATTTGTCTGATACATAGTTTAAAGGAGCACCCTTAGATTAGAATTCCTAAAGTACTTCACAATTCCAATTTCAGTTAAATATTCACACCAATATTTATCATTTGTTGTAACTTTTATAAGAAAATTCTATTAATGCTGTAAATATTCGATGATAAAATTTTATCAATCTCTTCAATTATTTTTTATTAAATGACATTGGATAAACAATGTTGATTTTACAATATAATAAATTTATATTGTATCCATGTACTGGTGTGTTTCTATAATAATATTTGTGAAATAGAATAAATAAGTTACTTAGCATTGTAGAAGTAGATAAAAAATAAACCTTAAAACTAATTCTACGGTATCTTTATTATTGCACGTGTATTGTGTGACTAAATAAATCCTTTTACAAACTTCCATCTTTAATACCACTAAATATTCTATAATCATTCATTTTATTGCTTTGGTAAAATAAAAAATATATAATAAAAAAAGTATGAAATATAAAATAAAATAAAATGAAAATCCTAAGTTCTATAAATCTTGAAGGTGTTTATAAAATTCTTATATAGTAGAAAAGATTCTTCTTCTTTTCAAATTCTTTTATTTTTTAAGAGAAATTTTTATCAAATTTTGTATTTTGTACCTTACATTAAAATAATAATAATAATAATAATATTTGTTAAAGTTAATTTGAGGCTCTACTAATAAATTTATATTTTCATTAGTAAATAAAACCAAAATCTTTTATTAAAAAAATTATTAGCCTTAGTTTATTAGATCAAAAAATAATTATTTAAAAAATCGTATTGAAATTTTTGTTATTTTCATTTAAAAATTAATTTTAATCTTAGTACAAAAGCTAATGCATCCAGTTCTAATATTGTATATTAATAATACATATATAAATAAATAAAAATTAGACTATTATTAAAAAAATATTAAAGTATATATATATTTCAATACGATTTTTTAAATAATTTTGAAATTTTGATCGTATTGAAATTAATTTTTATTTAATAAATATATAATGATTTAAAAAAATTAATTTTTAATTAAATTTGATATATTGAATTTAAGAATAATTTGTAATTTCTTTGAATTCATCAAAATATTATTTTAGATAACATCTAATCAAAAAAAAAAAGAAAGAAAAAAAAAGATGGATAATATAGACACTTCTTTAATGTGGCAAAACAAACTTCATTTGGTATTTAAAAAAAGAAATTAGATATTCAATTAATGTAAAAATGATTCTTAAATTCTTTATTTAAAAAAATATTAATATATTATTGTCACCACCACAATTGATACACTTAAAGTAAAATTAGATAGTTTTGGTGGGGTTTTTAAGATTTTTTTGACATGTTTAGGAATCAAAAAGATTGATTAATAGATTAAATCTTACCTTCATGATAACCCTTTCATTCTATAATCCATATGTATATTAGTAAATGGAAAATGATAGTTGGGTAGACTGTGCCAAAAATTTAGTTTATTTATATGGCAGTTGCGAATAGTTCGCGTTTTTTGCTTCATGATTTTCATGTGACTAGAGATCGTGTGCATGTTTGAGCTGATGAAATTAATGCTTCCTGCTATTTTGTGAAGGCTACTTGCTTCGGTACATTGTTTTCGAGTTATGTGATTCACCGCTTCTGTTTTACATCCTCGTCTGTTCATCATTCTTTCTCTTCTACATCTGCTGGTATCCTTGTGAGCTCGGTTGTAGTTGGGTAAGCTAGCTGCATCGCCGTACTCTGCAAATATCATTCCTATCGAAACGCGGGACCTAAAAAGAAGGTTGGAGTGCCTTGTCGGGATGATTTAAGACCTTGTGACGATGGTTTGTGCATGAGGCAATTTAGTGCTACGACAACGTACCGAAGACGTCTTCGGTACAGGTAAACAGAGCAAAATATTGAATAAAGTGTCATAAGCAGGTGAAATGAAGGTGAAGTACTTTTAGAGCTCGCAGAAGGGCCGCAGATTGGTGAAGATAGTGAACTCCCTTAAGGTCACTGTTCTGTGTTGGTGAATCACTGTTCTGGTGCTCCTCGGTACAGTGGGTCCTGAGAGACTCTTTTGGGGCAGCAATTCTCCTCATTCAGTTGATTTGAGGGAGCAGATTATAAGATCACAGAGGGCATGGGACTTACCTCTGGTTAAGGAAGCGATTCCTGCTGAAGTCACTGCTTGCAAGGTCGTTGAAGAAGATAACTGGGATTCCAGTACTGCTTACACTCTGGCCCCGAAAATCACCCACTCGGACTCGCAACGTGAAACGTGGAACACTTTTGTATCCTAGCATGAATGATACTCTGAGTGGGAAACCAAACACGTTGCTCATCTCGGGGTGACTGTGTGGTCCTTGCGCTAATCCAATGGGCGACTTCCACCATCTGAGGTTCCCGAAGAACAGAACTGAACACGCTTGTCTTCATGACCTCGAGTTTTTCCTACAGCATAGCAACTTTCGAGAAGGAAATGAGCTGGTTTTGAGCCAAGCTTCCACCACTGAGAAAGATGATGCTGAATCACCCCGACGTAGAGGGGATATGGTGGATGGACAGCGACGCTATATTCACCAACATGACCTTCGAGATGCCCAATAACACCCTGATTGTGCAGGGGTTCCATAACCAGCTGTTTGACCAGCATCGTTGGGTGTCTCAAAACGAGCAGTTCTCTCATTCAAACTGTCAGTGGTCATTCGAGTCGCTCGACGCGTTGAAACCCCATTTGGCCGAGACGGTGAAACTGTTGGCAGGATGGAATTAAGCTCTTCCCCGGTGAGAAGCCCAGCACTCAGATCTTAACTATCTGAAAGTTTTTGCCTTTGTTTTAAAGAGTGACCGGCTTTGTAAAGGTCTTCTTCTGAGCAAAATTTGTCTTGGGAAAACACGTTGAGTGAAGCAGTATACTTGGAGCCCTGCTTTTTTCTGTTATTGGAGGAGGGAGCCTGGATAGATGTTAAGCATGTCACGCTTAGGAATGGCAATCCTCTAGTATTGAAGGGTATGATTCTATTGTACTTCAGGAATTTGCTAAGCTTCTTGCATTCGGTACATTATGTACTGTTGGAAACATTCTTAATGCATGTATGACTATAAGATTCAACTTATTTCCATCAGTATTTAGAAGTTTCTCATTTAAGTAGGATTATTTTTGTTTATGTTATTCGACTTTCATATTCTTTTAATTTGGTATTTAAGATTTACTTAATTCTTAGGTTTGAGCTCTAGAAGAGATATGGGATTTATTTAGAGTTGAAGATTTAATTGGATCTAAAATTTAAGGATTAGGAAATGTATAGAGTTGAGTTAGTATTTACTTTATCTTTAGATTGATTAGGATTTAGAGTTTTCTTAGGTTGACTTAAAATTTATTTAATTCTTATATTTAGAATTTATATTTTATTTAATATTTAGAATTTAAATAAAATTGAATTAAAATTTAATAATTATTTATATTAGAATGGCTTAAGTTTAGGTTTTAATTGGAATTAAGTTAAGATATATCTTAGATTTAAATTATATTCACATATAATTTAAATTTAGAAATAAATTTAATTTAAAAATTAATTAACATAATAGATTTGTAAAAATTATAATAATTAGATGAAACAAAGAAGGATGAAGATGAATGTGGATGAAGTCTATGTAAATTGAATATAAACTCCACCTATAAGTAAAGAGTATTAGAAGTGAAAGTTATCTTACTCTACACTTCTCTTTATATGCAATTTTGTTGATGTTAAATATTGTAGCTTCTAATGTGTCTTTCTTCAATAGATTATGAGCCCACTCATATTTACTTGTGAGTTTTGAAGTTCTATGAAGTCTTTGTTGTTGTATACAATAGATCATATTGTTATTGCTGATGTTAGGATTTAGAAATTCCTAATTTTTTAATTCAAATCTAGATTTAGATATTAGTTTGCTCTTACTTCTTATTAAGTGCATTTCAGATTTGGATTTTATTTTATACCTTAAAGTGATGTTATAGAATATTAGTGTTGTATTTTTTTGCTGAGTTAGATCTTTAATAGACTAACTTTATAGTTTCATAAAATCTTAGAAGTAAAGTTGAGAACGTTTTGAGAATGAAAATATTAATTTATTCACAAAAAAGGCATTTTGAGTTTGTAAGGCAACAACACCTTCTTGCTGATTTTAAGAGCTTTAGGACTACTTCTCTTGATCTTTTTTGATATATCTCTCCTTTAGATATGACTTCAAGTAAGGATGAGGACTTGAGAGCAATTGAGAATTTTAAAGGTGATAATTTCTATCATTGGAAGGTGAAAATAGAGCTTTTGTTGGCTTCTTTAAATCTTTGGGATATTGTAGATGAATGTAAAGAGCCTTTCGGCATGCATTCTAATATGAAGGAGGAGAAGTACAAATGTTATGAAAAAAGGCTTTTGGATTGATTACAACTAATATTAATGAAACCAACTTCTTTCATATTATCTTTTATAAAGGACTAGCAAAAGTATAGAAGACTCTTTGCAACATCTCTAAGATCAAGAATTTATCTAATATTATCTACACAAAGAGAAAGTTCTTCACTTATAAGATAAAAGAAGGTGAAGACCTTATAGCACACATCAACAAGGTGAAGGTACTTACAAACCAATTTGCAATTGTAGATAAGTTCTTAGAAGATATAGATGTTGTCATGACTCTACTCATGAGCTTGCTAAAGTCCTACAACTATCTCATTGTGGTTTTAGAATCCATCAAATTAAAAGAACTTACAATAGACTATATCATAATAAGACTTATTCATAAAGTAACCAAGAAGAAAAAAAATGGCTTCAAAGTAAAGATTCAGCACTCTACTCACGTCAAGGCAAGGACAACTATTCAAATTAATGAGGTAATATCAAAATTGGCTTCACTTGTGGCAAAGTAAGATTTTTTGCTTGAAATTGTTACAAAGACAAAAAGATAGAAATAGAGAATGCAAATAATATCTAAGATGAGTTAGAAGGATAAGATTATATATTTATGGCAATAAATGGGACCTCTATAATTGTTATAGTAAGGTAGTTTCTAGATTCAAGTTGTTCTATGTATATGATATCTTATAAGTATTCATTTGATACTTATAAGGCTATTCCAATATCAAATATGATTTTGATAAATAGTAATACATATAAAACTATTAGAATTGGCTCTATTATTGTGGAGATTGTTATAAATGGATAAACTAATAGGATCAAATTCAAAGATATCCTCCATATATCCAAGATAAAGCAAAATCTACTTTCAATGAGAAAACTTGTAATAAAAGGTTTTATGGTTCAATTCAATATGAATGGGTGTTTTATAAGAATATTGAATAGAAACATAATTACTTAGGATTCTAGAGAGAGAAATTTGCACTATCTCAATTGTAAGAAGATCAATGAAGTGGAGGTAGCTATATTTGTTGAGTTTACATCAAATCAAGATAAGTTGAATATATGGCATTGTTTGCTTGGCCATTTGAATGTGAAGAATATGGTAGAGCTCAAGTCTAAGGTAAGTGATTTAGATCTTAGCAAAACAAGCTAAAATACAATATAACTTGCATATGAAGAATGTATGCAAGGCAAACAATAAAGGGCCGTATGTGCAAGTGGTATAATAATATATATTACAAAGTTGTTGGAGATTATCTATTTTAATGTGTGTAGACCTATGAAGACCACAAATATTAGAGAAAAAAGATATTTTATCACTTTTATTGATGATTTTTTAAGAAAGATTTGAATCTACATTCTTAAAGAGAAAAATGAGTACTTTTGAAAGTTTAAGGAATTTAAAGCACTTATTGAGAAACAAAATAAGTGCAAGATCAAGGTGTTGCATACAAACAATAGAGATGAATATATGTCTAAGCAATTTGATATTTATTTGAAGAATGAAGGAATCGCTAAACAAACAATAATTCCATACATTCCATAATAAAATAATGTTGCTAAAAGATCAAATAGAATCATTATAGAGATGATAAAGAATATGCTTTATGTTCAAAATCTTGATTATGAATTTTGAACAAAAATTATGGTGAATGCAATATATACAAAGAATAGGTATTCAACAAGTGCTCTTGCATCAATGACACCACAAGAAACTTAAAGTAGGAGAAAATCTTATATTTCACATATAAAGATCTTTGAATGCATTGCATATAAAAAAACATCAAATTATATGAGGTCCAAACTTAATATAAAAGGTATAAAATATGTGTTCTTGAGATATTGTAAAAATACCAAGATATATAGTGTGAATCATCAAATTAACTCATTAGTTGTTTTAGGATACAAGAATGCATTTAGAGTACCAAAACTACAATTGTAAAGTAAAGATGTGTTTAGAAGATATTAAATAAAGAAAAATAATATTAGTGAGAAAGAAATGGAATCTTAATTAGTCTTAGAAGCAATTATCTTAGTTGATTTAGTATTTTTTCTTAATTATAAGAATTAATATTTAGTTATTGAAATCAATGTCTATATTAGCCTTCTATTTCTATGTACCATTCATTAAAAATATATAAATATTATTTAGTAGATAAAAAAAGCATAAGAAATAAATCTCATATCTTTTTAATTATTTATATTAAAAAAATATTTTTAGTTGATTTAAATTGATTTTATTATTATAAAAAATAACCAAGATAGAATAAAATAGTTTTAAATTGACCTTTTTATTTTAAAAATATTATAGAGATTTTTAGAATTTATTTAAATTTATTTATAATTTTTAAAAAAAATTTAGAACAATTTTGAAGACTTTGATAAAAAAACTTTGATAGAAATATTTTTGAGTAGATAATATTTTAAAAAATACTTTGATAATAGTATTATTGGTTCATTTTTATTTGTGATCAATATGGCTAATCAAAGCCAAGATACATCTTTAGGACAAATTAGTGGTTGTAGAATGATAACGGAAGATAAAGAATATTTTCTCACTTTTCATGTGATTCATGTGCATCCTAACAAAAATTCATATCTATTACTTCTAAGTAGATCTTGATTAACGACAACTAATATAAAAATTGATTGGAAAAGTAAGAAGTTCCATATTATCTATGAGCTACCAGAAAACCTAACTAAAATTCTTAATCAATCTCAAGGATTGTCTTCAGTCAAAATGTCATCTCACTCTTCAGAAGATGAGATTATAAATTTCCAACCACATAAAGAATTCAAAAAGAAGGTTTGATTTGTTAATTTGATAGCAAGTGAGGGGATTCACTCAAGTATAGTCCAATCAACTCTAATAGGATGTATGGGCCTTGGACTATATGATTGAAAAGATGATGGAAAATTCACTCAGTGATTGAAAAATCATCCTATTTTAAATGGAGATGAGGTTATAAATATTAACTTCATAGATGGTTTTGCCACTTAGCAAAATCATGAAAAAGAAATAGATTTAGTAATCGTGATAGATGATTTTAAATATAAAGATGCCTTTTGAATGAAATTTGATGGCACTCAAGTTCATCAGTTAGATGAATTAATAGAAGAAAGCGACCTTATTCTACTTTTATAATTTAAATAAACTTCCAACGGTCTTACAATTGGAAATAATATGATCAACTATCCACAAATACCAAATAATTGGTTTAGAGGATCCACAAAGAAATCTCATATATATGACCTTGATTACAACTTGATGGATGTCTCTATAGAGAATAAAGATCTAAAACTAATCAAAGTTGGAGTTCAATTGATAGAGGATGAATTATTAAGTTATAAGTCATTAATTATGGAATATCGAGATGTATTTGCTTAGTTTTACAATGACCTCAAGGGCATACCTCTCAAAATAGCTCAACATTGTAATCCACTTCTTTTTAATTCAATCCCTGTAAAACAAAAAAAAAGAAGAATGAATTCCAACTTACAACTATTTATCAAAGTCGAACTAAAAAAATTCTTTCAAGCTAGATTTATTCAACCCCTTGAGATTACGGAGTGGATCTTACAAATAGTAGTAGTTAAGAAGAAAAATGAAAAACTTTGAATATATATAGATTATAGAAAGCTTAACAAGTGTACCCAAAAGGATCACTTTTCTCTTCCATTTATAAACACCATCTTAGAATTGGTGGCTAGACATGAATTGTATATATTTATGGATAGATATTCAAGTTACAATCAAATTTCTATAGCCCTAGAGGATCACCATAAAACAACCTTTACTATATTTTAGGGCACCTTCATCTATGTGGTTATGCCTTTTAGACTTTGCAATGCTCTTTTGGCATTTCAAAGAGCAATGTCATCTGTCTTCTCAAACTTGCTACACAAATCAATGGCAGTGTTCATTAATAATTTTAACATCCAATCTTTTAAGACAACTCATCATAATTGTGTAAAGTCTTATCTTCAAAGGTGTAGAAGAATTAGGATTGCTTTGAATCCTAATAAATTATTCTTAGCAATTAAAAGAAGAATCCTACTTGAATATATAGTCTCATAAAATGGTAGAAAATCAAACCAAGAAAAGGTCAAGGTAATTATAGAATTAAAACCTCTTTCAATAGTCAAAGAGGTATAAAGAATCTTAGACCATATTGGATGGTATTGAGAAGTAATACATGACTATGCTACCATCTCTATGTCTATTACTAGACTTCAGCAGAAAGATGTAAAGTTTGAATGGAGTGAAAAATGCTAAGAAGCATTTGACATTCTTAAAACAAAGCTTAAGACATACCTTATTTAAAGACCACTAAATTGGTCATTACCTTTCTATGTGCTTTGTGATGATTCATTTGTGGCGGTAGAAAGTACCTTGTGTCAAGCAAGTAGAGAAGGAGGCAAGGACTATCCCATAACCTTTATAAGTAGACAATTAAATCTTGTAGAGAGAAATTACACTACTACAGAATAGAAATGTCTTACCATAGTTTTTTCTGTCAAGAAATTCAGATACTATCTCCTTTTGAATTCAATAGTATTTTTTGTAGACCACATGGCAATCAAATACCTTATCATTAAAATAGAATTGAGCAGTAGATTGGCAAGGTGGATGCTTCTATTAGGAGAATTTGATTATATGGTAGAATTCAAGCCAGGAAGGATGCACATACAAGTCAATCACTTATCCAAGTTATAAGAAGACATAGGCAAAGATCCAATTGATTACATCTTAATAGATGAAAGTCTATTTGTTGTTTCAACCACCCTTACTTGATATGAATTGATTACCAAATTTTTAACCATTCAAACCTTATCTTTTCATTTATCTAAAATAGAACATCGAAAGGTCTAAATTAATAGTAGACATTTTGCTATAGTTGGAGGCAAATTATATCAATGCGGAATAGATGGGATGTTAAAAAGATATATGATGGAAAAAGAAATCCCTACAATTTTATCTGCATGTCATGATAGTACATGTGGAGGTCATTTTTTGGGAGCATTGATAAGACAGTTGATCCTTAGAGCTAGCTACTATTAGCCTATTTTATTCCAACATATCTACAATTATATTAAAACATGTGATGCATGTTAAAGATATGCTAGAAATGACCTCCAAATGAGCTTATCTCTCTATATGTCCATACTTTTAGTTCCATTTAAAAAAATGGAGAATAGATTATATTGGAGAAGTCTATCCTAATTCTATAAGTGGAATGAAGCACATAGTTATAATAACCAAGTATTCTATCAAGTAGGCTAAGGCAAAGGCAATGAAGACCAATAATACTAAGGAAGTAGCCAAATTCCTTTATGAGCAGATTATTACTAGGTTTGGATGTCCAAAAATCCTAATTAGTAATAGAAATAAATATTTCTTAAATGAAGTGATAAAAGACTTAACTTCAGAGTTTAAAATTGATCATAGAAAGATTACTTCTTATCACCTTCAAACTAATGAATATATGGGGAGGATGAATCAAACTTTGGCTAATACCATTATAAAAACCATAATGACTTCTAAATAAGATTGGAACATCAAGCTTTTGGCAACTTTATAGACTTATAGGATCACATTTAAGGTAACCACTCAAGCCACTCCATTTTCTTTGGTTTATGGCGTAGAAGACATTTTACTAATTGAATTTGAAATCCCTTCTCTTCAGATTGCTTTGGGAGAAAGATTGTCAGCTAAAAAATCTTTGATGGATAGATTGGAATATCTAGAAGGTCTAGATGAGGCCAGAAGATAGAGTGCTCAATATATAGAGACTATACAAAGAAGAAGAAAAATTACTTTTGACAAACAATACAAGATCACAACTCTTAAGGCTCACATGTTGGTCTTTTTACAAGATGTTAGGAGATTACATTTTCCAAAAAAATTTGATGCCTTCTCATTGGATTCTTAAATTAAAGTCTTTTTAAATAATTTAATTTGATTGCAAATATTGAGCGGAGAAGATTTTCTTATTAGAACTTCTGGAAATATATGCAAAGAATATAAAATATGATTTATAGCATATATAAAAAAAAAAAAAAAAAAAAAAAAAAAATAGAATATAAAAACTTGTGATTTTATATTTAGTAAATATTCAAGAGGAATTGCAATGTTGGTCATAAGGAAGGTTGTTACTAAAGCATCCCAAGTTCAAATCCGGTTGAAAAAATAAACTATCCCAATGAGCTAGTATCAAGAATACAAACTAAAATAGATACATAAGTTAGTAAAAACTATGTCAAAAGAAAATAATAATATAGAAATGTATTATCAAAAAGAAACTGGAATGGCTATTGTCAAAGACTAGAAAATACAAGAGACTCTTGAATTAGACTAGAAGCAAGAAAAGAATTGATAAGAGTGAAGAAGGCTTTATTCTTGTCTTTATATATATTATTTATCTAAGAACTACGTGGCCACATTCTATAAGACCTCTAATATGTGTCTAATTTGTAAAACACATGTCTCTAATTTAAGACATGTCTAATATGTGTCTAATTTAAAACACATCTTTCTAAATAAGACCTCTAATATGTGTCTAATTTGTAAAACACTTGTAAATCAAGTTTCTTACATGTGTGCCACGTACTTAGCTTGTTTTACAAGCTACAAACATGTGCAACACAAGACTAGCTTGTTCCATAAGCTACCAATATGTGCGACACATGGCTAGCTTGTTGGCCAAGTTTTTAACCTATCAATCATCTATAGACATGTATAAAGGTGGTTCTACATCTATAAAGCTTTTAGGAAGCTTCTCTATAAAATATTATTAAAATAACTTATTTTTATCTACTTCTATCAATCTATTTTAATTAGATAAATATTGGAATAAATCTTATATTTGTGATATTATCCCTCTTTCTAGGAATGAGTTCCAAGAGGAGCAATGATTATATGTTGATAAAGTCCAAAATACGTCAAATTGTGCTTGCCACATACTCTGATCATTGTTCTCTTTGAAAGTAGTTGATAGGTCCTTTCAGCCATCCATAGTATCCCATAACAAGGCAAGAGGACCACCCTAAGGCCTTTATAACTTCTTTCAAAGAAAACATTTGGAATACCATCAAGAATAATTCCTACCACTAAGAGTATCATCAAACATCAAGAGTCTTTTTTAAGGTTGTGATACCAAATACGTTGTCATACTGCATTTACATGTAGTGTGTAAAAATATTATATATCTTGTATTTATTGTTATTATATGTGTGAGTGCTAGAGATTATTTTAAAAGATATTTTAAGGAGAGGATTTATTTTAGCCTTTTAAAATAATCTCCTTAAAATATCTTTTAAAATAATCTCCTTAAAATATCTCCTTAAAATATCTTTTAAAATAATCTCTAGCCTTTGTATTTGCTAGGAAATTTTAGTGCTTATTTCATTTAGTCATAACTTTTAAATGGTAAGACATCTATTTGTGAAATTTTAATAAGTTTTAGAATGAGGTATTAGCTTTCTATAAGATATAAGCATGCTTGATTTGATCTTTGGATGAATTTTTAGTCATTTATTTAGTTTCAGCTTGTTGTATAACTTATATTCCTCATATGCGGTCATATTTGAGGTGTACTTGAGTATATACATACTTTTTTTATACTTATTATATAAATATGTATACTTATATTTATATCAAATATTTATATAAGTATTTTACAAGTATTATATATAATATTTATACAAGTATTTATATAAGTATTATACAAAGGATTATATTCTATTTTATACAAGGATTATATTCCACTCTTATACAAGGTTTATATTCTAATATTATACAAGTATAGAAGATAGTTATACGGCTTCTTCTTTTGTTCCCTGCTAGTTCTAATAGAAGCTAGGAATTGGACATTTTGCAAGGCAAATTCTCTCTACATGACAACGTTGTATTTTGCCATCAATCTACAAAAGAACATATCATTCTTGAGGGTTTTCATCTTTATTCCGTCTTCTTGAAGGTTGTGATAGTCGTAATGTCTTATCCGATAAGTGAGCAAATAATGGCTCTTGAGTTGAATTTGTTGATTGTTGATCTTCCATCTCTTTAGTACAAACAAATTCAAGGAAATAACAAATAATGATACAAGATAGAAAGAAACATCTATAGAACCTACTTTACTTTATAGCAAAGATTTTTTTGATTTTTTATCTTAAATTTGATAGATATTATTGATGAAACTTATTGACTTTTGCTGATGCATTTACTAGATTCTTAGATGGCTATCATATGCATTCACAAATATTATAACCGCGCCAATGTATAAGATATTTCAATTGATTTCAGCGCCCTCTTGAATCTAAAACCTCTTCTATTTCAAATTCTTTATTATTGTCCATTCCTATAGGAGGTGGTGGTATTTATCTTCTATCTTATATATCTGTTGTCTTATATGGCTTGAGTAGTAACATATAGAATATAAGATGGATCTTCATAGATTTTGGTTGGCATAATCGATAAGCAATTAGATTGATTTATTTATAAATAAAAAAAAGTCCAAGTTTATAATAATCCAACTTGTTGCAAGGAAGAATAATCTTAATATTACGACAAAGTAACCATATCTTATTGCCCACATGGAATTGAAGTTGTTCTTTGCGATAGACATTTGTATTGATTTTTTGTCATTCTTGAACTTTCTTTAATTGTGCCTTCATTGTTGCATATAGCTCTGACAATCAATTTGTCAAATCTTTTGCCGCATGATTATGAGCTTTTGAAAAGTTAAAAGTATCAAGTTGTGGATGATAACCATAATTTACAAAGAATGAAGTTTGTTGAGTAGACAAATGTACCAAATTATTATAAGCAAACTTTGCCAATGGCAAAAGAGTTATCTAGACATCTTGATGATAATTGATGGTACATCTCAAATATTGCTCCAAAATTTGATTTACTTCTTCTATTTGTCCATCAATTTGAAGGTGGAAAGCTGAAGATAGTTTTATATCCACCTTCAATATTTTGAAAAGGGTCCTCCAAAATCTTGATACAAATTGTGTTCCTCTATATAATATAATATCTTTTGATAATCCATGATAGTAATAGATATTATGAAAGAAGAATTTAGCTGTTTTTTCACCTATAATAAATTTTATATACAGTATAAAATATGCCATTTTAGTAAAATGATCTACAATCATGAATATAGAATCATATGAACTTGACTTTGAAAGATCTGTGATAAAATCCATAGAAACAAAACATCAAGGTTATTTTGGTACATATAATAGTTGGAGAAGTCCGTAACATTGGTAATGAGGAGTTTTGGATCTTGAACATGTGTCACATGATTGTATAAACTCTTTAACAGCCTTCTATATTTGAGGCCACCAAAAGTCTCTTGATATTAGCTCCAAAGTCTTATTATATCCAAAATGTCTTATTATAGGGAGATTGTAATGAGCTTTCAAAGCACATAGTTGTGTTATATCTTCTAGAATATATAAACATCCTTTGAAATAGAATAGCTTATTCTTAAAATCAAACTTAGAAGTATCATGAGACTTAGATGAATTATTCTTAATCTCATAGACAAGAAGGTCTGATGACATACTTGACTAAATTTACTTGACAAAAGTTGAATCAACAATCAATATTGATTTCATTGCTCAAAGATAAAATTACTCCAGCTTCAAGAAGATCATTCTTTGTTGATCAAAAGTTAAATTTCCTTCTTTTGGTACAAGATAAGAATGTTTAGAAAGGACATCAGATAAACCTTGTTATTTTTCTAGCTGATAGGTGATAATAAACTCGAATCTTGACAAAGACATGCTTCGACAAGCCTGGCAACGATTCAACAAACATATTGATATGAAATACTCAAGGTTCTTATGATCCATATACATGGTGACTTGACTAGATGCACCTTCTAGATATTGATGCCATTCTTGAAAAGAATCTACAATTATAAGAAGTTCTTTATCATGGATCTTGTAACTGATTTTTGTTGCTAAAAATTTCCTTGAATAAAAAGCTACTCAGTGGAATTTGTTATCTCCTCCCATTTATGACAATATTGCCTCTAAAGCAAAGTCTAATGCGTCTATTTCCAAAAAAAATTCCTTGAAAAAATCAACGCGATACAAGATTGGTGTAGAAGTAAAAATTAACTTCAAAACCTCAAACAATGCTTTTGCTTCTTTGTTCTACTCAAGTTGTCCTTACAAATTAAATGTGTAAGTGGAACTATAACTTCAAAAAAATCTTAATAAAGATTTAATAGTAATTGGTAAATTTCAAAAAGTATTGTATATCTCTTATTATTTTTGGAATCTTCCAATCCATGATTGTTTGGACTTTTTTAAGATCCATTTTGAGACCATCATTCAAAATGATGTATTTAAGAAGTCAACTTGAATAATATAAAATATACACTTTTCCATCTTGGTATATAGCCCAATATCTCTAAGTTTTTGTAACACACAACAAATATGAAGTTCATATTTTTCTATGTTCTTAAAATAAATCAAAATATTATCTAAATAATAGAAAATAAAATCATCAAGAAATTCACAAAAAATGTCATTCATAAAATATTGAAAAGCAATTGGTGCATTTGTAAGTCGAAAAGGTATGACATTATATTTAAAATATCCACACCTTGTTCAAAATATAGTCTTCTATATATCACCTTTTTTAATGTGCACTAGATTTTATGCTCTTTTTAGATCTATTTTTGTATAGATCTTAGCTTGATTCAATTAATCAAGAAGTGTAGATATCAAAGGTAGAGGATATTTATTCTTGATGGTAATCTTATTGAGCTTTCAATAATCTACACACATCCATAGTGACCTATCTTTTTTCTTTACAAATAAGATAGAAGCTTCTACTAGGGATTTTGAATGACTTATGAAATTCTTGGTCAAGTTCTCATCAATGTATTTCTTGAATTCAGCCAATTCATTTTGTAATAAATTGTAGATTGGTCGGAATAGACATTGAGTTCCTTCTTTAAAATCAATTAAGCAATTATATGGATAATGCTCTAGAAGAATATCTGCATTCTTCTTCTCAAAAGTATCTTGATAATCTTGATATTGGCTTGAAATGCCACTAAAAATCTTTCTGTGATAAAAAATGGATGGAGCATAAATAGCAAAAGACTATCCTTCTTTTACAACATTTATAAAAGCTTTTGCATCTATAAGTACAGATTTTATTATTCTAGACTTATGGCTTATCACTTAATTAATGAGACTTTTATTAATACTTTAAGAAAAATTAAGTCTATAAAAAATCTAATCTATTTGAGGATTATACTTTTTTAGCCATGATAAATCTAAAATAACTAGATTAGATAAAGATTTGATAATATTAAAAATTACACAACTATTATAACCATTTATTGTTACATGTATAAGAAGGGTCTCATAAATAACATGTCTAATAGATAATGGGTGACCATCTATGACTTCTATATGTACAGATTTAGTTTTTTGTATTGAAGGTATTCTATGACTTTTAACAAATTCATTATCTAAAAAACATGCTAAGGCTCCTGAATCTAATAAGGTAGAGGCTTTCTGATTTTTAGGTTCCAAATAGACATCTATTATAAAACAAGGCAAGGATTTCAAGGAGAAGATAGGACCTTTACTAGGAATTGTATAAGATTCTAGCTGCTTAATATTGTATTGTAATTTATATATATTAAATTCTATACGTATACTTAATATATAATTTATTACATAGCTAAATGAAAGCCATATCAATGGACTTTATAGATAACAAAATGTGATTAGATTATTAGTTTAAAAAGAATCTATCCAAAAAGATTATTATTAAGATTTATATAATCTTATTGTTTTTTGGTAGTGACTCTTGAACTTAGTTTTATATTGATAGTTACTTTTATATATCTTAAGTCACCTTTATTAGACATTGGTGATCCTTAAGATCTTATTTACTTTTTTTATTTGATATTTAGAACACATATTATATAAATCTTATAAAAAAAAGAATTAAAAAAGAATTTTTAATGTGAAAGGGAATAATTAGGCCATCTATGTGCATGAATAGAGATAGATGATAGAAGTCTCTAATCCTATTGGCCAAAAATCATGCTCAATGGACTTCAAGGAGGCTGCCCAAGGATTTATTAGGAATTAGGATTTGTTTTTTGAGAGGAGTTGAATATCAAAGGCTATGGTCAGCAAGTTTGATTTTTTGGATATGTTTTGGTAAATTTTTTGGATAATTTGGACTTTTTATGAAGGAGATATAGGCACTCAAAATTAAGGTATTAAAATTGTATCTATTGTCACTCTTTTGGACATAACTCGTGCATATAGAGAGCAATAGATGATCAATGATTGGAGTTGGAAAGAACACTTTCTTGGCTATATTTTATATATATGGCTTGATAAAATCCAAGGTGAAATGAAGGAGATATTGGAAGTTGGAGTCAATGCTTATAAGCTAAGGGCAATAAGTAACCCCTCTAAACTAGTGGTTATATTTTGAGTTATATCTTAGACAATTTGATAGATTTTTGGCTCAAAATTTTCAGAAGTATATATGTTTATGTTACAAGACTATGTGTAAAAACTTTGTGGTATTAAAATTTTGGATTTATGAGATATGAAGAAAATAGTATTTAGGTGTCTCTGAGCTAGTGTCACAGACATAAGATTTATTCTAGTAATTATTTAATTAATATAGATTGGTAGAAATAGATAAAATAAATTAATTTGATAATGTTTTATAGAGAAGCTTCTTAGAAGCTTCATAAATATAAAAGCATCTTTATATATTTTTATAGGTGATTGATAGATTAGAAACTTAGCCAACAAACTAGCCACTTGTTGTACATGTTGGTAGCTTGTAGAACAAGCTAGCCATATGTCGCATATGTTGGTAGCTTATAGAACAAGCTAAATATTTGGCGCACATGTAGGAAACTTGTCTTACAAGTTTGACATGTGTCTTACAAATTAGATACATGTTGGAGGTCCTATAGAATGCTGCCATGTAGTTCTTAGATAAATAATATATATAGAGACAAGAGTGAAGTCTTCTTCACTCTTATCAATCCCTTTCTTGCTTCTAGTCTAGTTCAAGAGTCTCATGTATTTTTTAGTCTTTGGCAATAGCCATTCCAATTTCTTCTTAAAAATACATACTTCTTTATTTCTATCTTGTTATTTTCCTTTGACATAGTTTTTATTAACTTATGCATCTATTTTAGTTCTTGTCCTTAACAGATTAACAAGAGTAAAGATTATAATATCAAAGCTTCTTTTTTTTTTGATTAAAAGTGAATTATTCTTTTTTTTTAATAAGACATAAGCATATTAGAAGTTGTGCCTTATCCACTTTTAAAGTGATATTATTCCTAGAATTTTTTCTTTGTTCTTTGAATATTTTATTTTGTAATAAGAATAGATATTCTTCTCGCTTTTTATTATGGTGTCATGGCAAAGATTGGTAAAATGAAGAGTGCAATGGCACAAATACAAGAACAAATGAAAGAATTAATGCTCACAATATATAAATTCAAGCTAAAGATGTAAAGATGATTCAAGCTGCTTCAAGCTTTACTACTTCACCTACGATTGAACACCATTCAAGCATCAAAGAATCAAAAATTAGTTTATCGAAGAAGTTTAATGGTATCAGATTTAAGTTTTGAAGATTTATCAATTAAGTACAATTGACAATTGAACTTCAATCCCAAAGCTATCCAATCCAAGGGTCACAAGTCAAGTTTATTGAAAAATTATTGTCAAGCTCTACTTTATCATGGTTTTTATGCATTCTTGAATGATGTGATCCAATATTGGATAATTTAGAGGCATTCTTAGCAAAATTTTGATCTATATATAGAGAACATGATGCAATTTGTGTTGCAACCAATAAGATCCAAATCTTGCGATAAGACAATCGATTAGTGACATCATATGCTTTATAATTTTGACAATTAGTAATTGACACCAAGTAGGATGATGCTGCACTTATTAGCCAATTTTTCTATAGATTATAATATGAGATAAAAAAAATTGATACTCAACTTATCCAATCCTCAAACATTGAATCAAACAATTAATTTTGTTGTGAAGTATGACAATCGGCTTTTTGAATTTCGAATTGAGAATCGCATAAGAGAACCTCAATATTACTATAATATAATAGCAATATCAATATCTTCTCAATATGTACATTCAAAAGTAAAAGACATACAAATCGACGCGATATGTTTTAAACCTCTTATTGAACAAAAAAAGACTTCTTGTCATCAAAAAAGATTATATTTATATTATGGAGAATCTAAGCATACTGCTTAATATTGTCTAAAGAAATGACACAACCACAAAATGAAGAATACAATTGTCAAAAAAGATAATATGTCAAAAAACAGGTTTGTCCAGTTAAAATAGAGACCGTGCAACTGGAATCTTGTATAACTCCTAATAAAGATTCTATTCTTTCCTCAAAATCCTTTCTTTGTTTTATAATAGATGTCTATTTGAGATCTAAAAATCACAAAGCCTCTACCTTATTAGATTCAGGAGCCTCAGCATGTTTTTTAGATAAAGAATTTGTTAAAAGTCATAGAATACCTCCAGTACAAAAAACTAAATCCATACATATAGAAGTCATAGATGATCACTTGTTATCTTCTAGAGATATTACTCATAAAATCCTTCCTATAAATATAATAATAGATGATCATAATAATTGTGTAATCTTTAATATCATTAAATCTCCTTCTAATTTAGTTATTTTAGATTTATCATGGCTAGAAAAGTATAATCTTCAAATGGATTAGATTTCTTGTAGACTTGACTTTTCTCAAAGCATTAATAAGAATCCTCTAAATCAAATAAAAAACCATAAGCCTAATATAATAAAATCCGTACTTATAGACGCAAAAGCTTTTATGAATGAAGCAAAAAATTGATTATCTTTTGCTATTTATGCTATATCCATTTTTGATGGTAGAAAGACTTCAGGTGACATTCCAAGCCAATATCAAGATTATGAAGACATTTTTGAGAAAAAAAATGCAGACATTCTTTCAGAATATTATCTATATGATTGCTCAATTGATCTTAAAGAAAGAATTCAACCTCTATTTGGACCGATCTATAGTCTATCTTATAATGAATTGGCTAAACTCAAGAAATATATTCATGAAAACTTGGCCAAGAATTTCATACTCCATTCAAAATTCTCAGCAGGAGTTGCTATCTTATTTGTAAAGAAGAAAAATGGGTCACTACAGATATATGTAGATTATTGAAGATTCAACAAGATACCATCAAGAATAAATATCCTTTGTTTTTAATATTTAAACTTTTTGATGAACTGAATCAAGCTAAAATCTATACAAAAATAGATCTAAGAAGAGCATACAATCTAGTGCTCATCAAAGAAGGTGATGAATAGAAGACTGCATTTTGAACAAGATATGGACATTTTGAATATAATGTCATATCTTTTGGACTTACAAATATATCAGCTGCTTTTCAATATCTTATAAATGACGTATTTTGTGAGTATCTTAATGATTTTATTATTTATTATTTAAACTACATTCTGATCTATTTTAAAAACACAAAAGAACGTGAACTTTATATTCATCATGTATTACAAAAATTTAGAGATGTAGAGTTATATACCAAGATGGAAAAGTGTATATTTCACACTACTTAAGTTGACTTCTTAAGATACATCATTTCAAATGATGATCTAAAAATAGATCCTAAGAAAGTCCAGACAATCCTGGATTGGAAGATTTTAAAAACAATACAAGATATCCATATTTTTTGGGATTTATCAATTACTATTGAATCTTTATGAAGAATATTTTATAAGTTGCAACTCTACTTACATGCTTAACTTATAAAGACAAACTTGAATGGAACAAAGAAGCAAAAGCATTATTTGAGGCTTTGAAGATAGTTTTTATTTCTGCACCAATCTTATATTGCATCGACTTTTCCAAGGTTTTTTTTATGGAAACAAATGTATCAAACTTTGCTTTAGAGATGGTATTATTACAAATAGGAACAGATGACAAACTCCATCTAATAGTTTTCTATTCCAAAAAATTTTCAGTAGTAAAAATCAACTACAAAATCTATGATAAAAAAACTTTTTATAATTATGGATTCTTTTCAAAAATGGCATCACTATTTATAAGGCGCCTCTAATTCAGTCACCATGTATATAGTGTCGTACTGTAGTTACTTACAGTATGTAAAAATTAGTTAAAATATATTATATGTTTATGAATCTAGATGTGTGTTAGAATGGTTAGTAAGTTAAATTAAAAATGGTTGATAGAAGAAACTTTATTTTATTTTATTTTACTTATTTTAATTATGGTATTTAAAAATTATAAGATCTAAATGTTTAGTATGAAGCCTTGAGAGAAGGTGGGGACTTAAGGATGAAAATTTAAGCTAGTAAGAGGCTAATTGGAAGGGATGAAATCAAGCCATGGTCGGATGAAGGCAATGAATAGGGAACTTCATCCCTATTGGTCGAATACCATACCCAATGGGCTTTGAGGAGGCTGCTCGCGACCTTAATAGGAGGTTTTTGGCAATTTCAAAGGAGGGATTTGCAATTTTAGAGGTAGGGTTGTAGAGTTTAGGGTTTTGGGTATAGTCTGAGAGGAAATTTTAGGCAATTTGGAGATAGGATGAAGAAGTTATACTTGTTCAAAGTTAAAGAGTGGATTTCATATATACTATCACTCTTTTGGGATTTTGCGGAGTTGTACGGAGGCATTTGAAGATCAGACGGTGCGGTTGGAAAGGTGATTTTAAGATCTATGTTTGTTATGAAAGAATTCTTAAGTTTTGAGTTTAGACGAAGGAGATATGAAGAGTTGAAGACAGCACATCCAATTCCAAGGCAGTAAGCACACCGTGTTGTTAATAGTTATGCTTTGAGCCATAACTTGAGTTTTCAGACGAAATTTTGGCTCAAATTTCTTGGAGAATGTGACACTTTGTGTTAAAAAGCTATACATACAAATTTCATAGAATTTGAGCTTATAGCTTGTGAGATATGAAGAAATTTGTATGCAGGTGTATAAAGACAAGGGTTTGAAGCGACTGTTAGGGTTTTCAAGATATCTTAAGATCCGCAATGAATTTGCAGTTGAAAATTGTTGTAGAGGTTGATAAGAATTTATCAGTACTTCATGTAAAATTTTACCATGTTTGGACGGTCGGATCAGAAGATATGAGATGTTGAAGTTTAGGAAAATTTTCACATAAAGATATATAAGATTTTAGAGGATTTTATCATACTTTGGATGTTGTTAGTTACTTGAGGCTTATGTATTTGATGTAATTTTTCAAAAAGAAAAAATATATATATATATATATAAACTTTGAGTTTTCCTCATTTTTGAAGCTTCATTGAGAAATTAGTGACAGCTAGAAGCCCAACGCTTTCTTAAGGCAAATTCTCTCTACCCCGACAACGGATCATAAGAACTTCAAGTATTTCATGTCAGTATGCATGCTAAATTGTCGTCAAGCTTATTGGAACATGTCTTTGTCAAGATTCGAATTTATTATCACCTATCAGCCAAAAAAATAACAAGGTCTGTCTGATGTCCTTTCTAGACATTCTTATCTTGTACCAAAAGAAGAAGATTTGGCTTTTGATCAACAAAAAATAATCCTCTTGAAGTTGGAGCAATTTCATCTTTGAGCAATGAAATCAACATTGTTTGTTGATTCAACTTTTGTCAAGCAAATCCAGTCAAGTATGTCTTTAGATCCTCTTGTCCATGAAATAAAGAATAATTCATCTAAGTCTCATCATATTTCCAAATTTGAGTTCAAGAATGATCTATTCTATTTCGAAGGCCACTTATATATTCCAAAAGGCATAGCATGACTACATGCTTTGGAAGCTTATCACAACCTCCCTACAACAAGACATTTTGGATATAATAAGACTTTGGAGCTACTATCAAGAGATTTTTGATGGCCTCAAATGTGGAAGGCTATTAAAGAGTTTGTACAAGTGTATGACATTTGTTCAAGATCCAAAACTCCTCGTCACCAACCTTGCGGACTTCTCCAATCATTACCTATACTAGAACAACCTTGGTCTTTTATTTCTATGGATTTTATCATGGATCTTCCAAAGTCAAGTTCATATGACTCTATATTCATGATTGTAGATTGTTTTACTAAAATGGCACATTTTATACTGTGTATAAAATCTATTATAGGTGATGAAACAACTAAATTCTTCTTTGATAATATCTATTGCTATCATGGATTATCAAGAGATATTATATTAGATAGAGGAACACAATTTGTATCAAGATTTTGGAGGACCCTTTTTAAAATATTGAAGGTGGATATAAAACCATCTTTAGTTTTTTGTCCTCAAATTGATGGACAAATAGAACAAATAAATTAAATTTTAGAGTAATATTTGAGATGTACTATCAATTATCATCAAGATATCTAGATAATTCTTTTACCATTGGCAAAGTTTATTTATAATAATTTGATACATTTGCAATAAATTCCATTCTTTGCAAATTATAGTTATTATCCATGACTTGATACTTTTGACTTTTCAAAAGCTGATAATCTTGCGGCAAAAGATTTGATAAATTGGTTTTCAGAGCTATATGCAACAATAAAGGCACAATTAAAGAAAGCTCAAGAATGACAAAAAAACAATGCAAATGTCTATCGCAAGGAATAACCTCAATTCTACGTGGGCGGTAAGATATGGTTACTTTATTGTAATATTAAGACTATTTTTCCTTGTGACAAGTTGGATTATTGTAGGCTTGGACTTTTTTTGATTTGTAAACAAATCAATTCAGTTGCTTATCGATTATGCCTATCAAAATCTATGAAGATCCATCTTTTATTCCACATATCACTATTCAAGCCATACAAGATAGTAGATATATAAGAAAAAAGACAAATACCACTGCTTCATATAGAAGTGGACAACAATGAAGAATTTGAGGTAGAAGAGGTTTTAGATTCAAGGTAGTGCCAAAATTGACTGGAATATCTTGTACATTAGCCGCAAGTATGATATTAATGAACACACATAGGAGCCATCTAAAAATCTAACAAATGCATCAACAAAAATTAATACGTTTCATTGAAGACATCCGTCAAAATCAAAATAAAGAGACAAGAAAATCTTTGCTATAAAGCAAAATAGGTTCTATAGAGGTTTCACTTTATCTTGTATCATTGTTTATTATTTCTTTGAATTTATTTCTACTAAAGAGATAGAAGATCAACAATCAGTGAATTCAATTCAAGAACCATCTTTTGCTGACTTATTGGATGAGACATTATGACTATCATAATCTTCAAGACAATGAATTATAGATGAAGATCTTCAAAAATGACATGCTCTTCTTCAGATTGATGGTGAAATATAACATATTTGATATCATGAATAAAAATATTATCAAATTAATATATTTTATTTACTTCTATCAATCTATATTAAATATTTATAAAGCTTAGATTAATATAAAGCTTCTAAGAAGCTTCTCTATAAATATTTGATCATAAATATGGTGTCGTAATACGTGCAATTTCGCTCAATAATGCTCCGGACACCTGGCTGTGGAAGACAAAAAGGAAATACACAACAACAAGATCCTAACAACTCTAATAGAATCCTAAACAACTTCTATTAAATCTTAACAATACTAATCAAACTTTGATCCAATCTTTAAGCAATTACAAAAGAAGAGTAAATGAATCATATATTAATCATAATAGAAAATAACATATAAATATTAAATTTAGAAAATATTAAAAATAGAATTTTAAAACCCTAAGTCATATCTTATTCAAATCCTAGGTCAAATCCTAGTCAAAACCTAAATCAAACCCTAAGTCAAATCCTAGTCAAAACCTAAATCAAACCCTGGTCAAAACCTAAGTCAAATCCTAAGTCAAACCTTAGTCAAATCCTAGTAAAATCCTAGTCAAATCCTAAGTCAAATCCTAGTCAAATCCTAATCCAACCCTAAGTCAAATCCTAAGTCAATCCCTGGTCAAAACCTAAATCAAATCCTAAGTCAAATCCTAAGTCAATTCCTATACCCTAAATCAAATCCTAAGCAAATCCTAAATCCTAAACCAAATCTTAAATAAATCCTGGCCAAATCCTAAGTCAAACCCTAAATAAATCCTAAATCCTAAGTCAAATCCTAAGCAAATCCTAAACCCTAAATCAAATCCTAAACAAATCTTAAACCAAATTCTAACCAATTCAAATCAACCCTAGGAAAAATTAGAACCTAAATATCTGCTGATTAGATCGTTGATCTTACTTAAAACATTGTATACCTTTCAACCTCTTAGTCAACAATAAGCACAACAAATTTGAAGGAAATCGGACTTACAAAATGGAAGAAAAACCCCAAAAACTTCTTCGGTGTTGGTCAGTCTCCTTCTCCAACCTTGATGCTGATCTTCCAGTGTTGATTTCTCCCTTTTTCACTATTCAATCACTCTCAAATCACTCATGTGTATAGAAAAACAAGTTTTTTATCCACACAAATAAAAATTACTCCAATCCAACTGGCAAATTGCTCAAGATCTCAAAAATCCTAACTAACCCTCAAAACTTAATTTCTGAGACCTTGACCCACTTAAACCTCAATTACGTATAATTAAACTATTAGATTCAGCTCAAATTTATAGCACACATTAACAACAACAATACCCAAAAACCTACAAATTTCGAGCTGTAGATCTACTACAAAACTTTTGAAATTGTCTAAAACATCAACCCTAATTTATTTCACAAAATCCCAAGTTGCCAAAAACAATCCTGACTTTACAAAGCTATTACAAAGTCATTTTTTCTCTAAATCATTCAAAACCAATTCTTATACAAAATTCTTCAAGTCCACTCTCTAATTCCAATCTTCAATCTGCAAAAGCCTCCAGGATCCGCTATAGGCACGTGGTTTTGTGCCTCAGGGTCTGATTTCAATCCCAGCTCATAACCGGTCCTTTCTGGGTATCTATTTCAAGATTTTTGTGGTAAGTTTTTCTGAAACCTCTTCTTAACTCTCTCCTATATATGCTTATATTATTTTATTTTCTAAATTACTTTATTTTGCCTTACTTATGGCCCTACAAAGTAAATAGAAGCTTATTTGTAAAAAGGGCAACATTAAAATCCATTAGTTTTACTCCCTTTTTACTATTATCTATTTTTTCTAAGATAATTTGCTACAATATTTTGAACTAAGATGTTCTATAATATACTATCTCCACACTCTTTCACCTAGTAGTCGCATTACATCACGACAACGGAATCACCTTCAGACATGTTTATAGATGATTGATAGGTTAGAAACTTAGCCAACAAGCTAGCCACGTGTTACACATGTTGGTAGCTTGTGGAACAAGCTAGCCATGTGTTGCACATATTGGTAGCTTATGAAACAAGCTAAGTATATGGCGCATATGTAAGAAATTTATCTTACAAATTTGACATATATCTTGCAAACTAGACAAGTGTTGGAGGTCTTATAGAATGCCGCTACGTAGTTCTTAGATAAATAGTATATATAGAGACAAGAATGAAGTCTTCTTCATTCTTGTCAACTCTTTTCTTGCTTCTAGTCTAGTTCAAGACTCTCATGTATTTTCTAATCTTTGATAATAGTCATTCCAATTTCTTCTTGAATATACATACTTCTTCATTTCTATCTTATTATTTTTTTTTGATATAGTTTTTATTAACTTATGCATCTGTTTTAGTTCACGTTCTTGACAACTAGGATTTTAAACACCTATTAGAGTTTTTAAGATATTGGATGATTAAAAGCAAATTTATAGTTGCTTCTTTTATGTAATGAAATTTAATAGAATTATCTATACTTTGAAGAAAATCTTATAGAAATTAAAAAATTGGATCAAGAATTATTAAACTCTAAAGTTTTAGAAGAAATAAGTCATTGCGAATGAATAAGGTATTGAAGGGTTTTGTAACAATTTGAGTCTTTTTGTACATACTTACTTAAATATAAAAGGGATTCTCAATATAATTTCTCTTTTGTAATATCATTGTATATTTTTTTTTTTCTTTAGGATAAATCACTTACTAGACTCTTGCCAATAATTTTCAAGTAAATTTTCCACAGCCAGGTATCTAGTGTATTTCCAGATAGAAGTTTATACCACATGACAATGGTCCCTATTGTAGTTGGGTAAATTCATTTTTCAACATATTATCTTCTTTGACAGCTATACATCTTATTTTAAAGTTGCATTGTTTCTTTGGACAATATTGAGCAATGTGCTTCGGTTTTCCACATTATAAACACAATCCTTCTTGACGACAATGAGTCATTTCTTATTCAATAAGAAATTTAAAAGATACCACGTCAATTTGTATGTCTTCTATTCCAAATTGAATATATTGAGAAGACGTTGATGTTGCCATTGTATTATATTAATGTTGGGGCTTTTTTATATGATTCTTAGTTCAAAATTTAAAAAGCTACTTTTCACACTTCATAAAAAAATCAATTGCTTAACTCAATGTTTAAGGATCGGATAAATTGAGTATCAATTTCTTTACCTCATATTGTAATCTATAGAGAAATTGGCTAATGAATGCAACATCATCCCACTTGATGTTAATTGCTAGTTGTCAAAATTGTAAAATATATGATATCACTAATTGATTGTCTTATTGCAAGATTTAGATCTTGTAGGTTGTAATACAAATTGCATCATGTTCTCTATACATAGATCAAAACTCTACTAAAAATGCCTCTAGATTATCCAATATTAGATCATATTGTTCAAGAAAGGATGAAAAGTATGATAAGGCAAAGCTTGAAAGTAATATTCCAATAAACTTGACTTATGAATCTTGGGTTGGATAACTGTGGAGTTGAAGTTCAATCACTAGTTGTACTTAATTGATGAATCATCAAAACTTAAATCTGGTGCCATCAAATTTCTTTGGCAAACTAATTTTTGATTCTTTGATATTTGAATGGTATTCAATCATAGATAAAGTGGTATAGCTTGAAGCAGCTCAAATCATCTCTATATCTTCAATTCTTAAATCTTGTTGCTTCTTGTGGTGGTGCATTGAATTGATGCATTGCAAGCATTAATTCTCTCATTTATTCTAGTATTTGTGCCATTGCACTCCTCATTTCAGCAAGCTCTACCATAATACCACAATAGAAAAGAAAAAAAATATTTACTCTCACTACAAAATAAAACCCTCAAGAATAAAGAAAAAATTCTAGGAATAATATCAATTTAGAAGTGGGTAATCTATAACTTTTAATATGCTTATGTCTTATAAAAAAAAAGCAATAATCCACTCTTGATCAAGAAAGGACAAAGCTTTGATATTTTAACTTTACTCTTATTAAGCTATCAAAGACACAAACTAAAATAGATGCATAAGTTAATAAAAACTATGTCAAAGGAAAATAACAAGATAGAAAAATAGAAGTATGTATATTCAAGAAGAAATTGGAATGGCTATTGTCAAAGACTAAAAAATACAAGAGACTCTTGAATTAGATTAGAAGCAAGAAAAGAATTGATAAGAATGAAGAAGACTTTATTCTTGTCTTTATATATACTATTTATCTAAAAACTATGTGGCGGCATTCTATAGGACCTCAAATATGTGTCTAATTTGTAAGACACATGTCAAACTTGCAAGTCAAGTTTCCTACATGTGCACCATACATTTAGCTTGTCCCACAAGCTACCAACATGTATGACACATGGGTAGCTTACTCCACAAGCTATCAATATGTGCAACACGTGGCTAGCTTGTTGGCCAAGTTTCTAATCTACCAATCACCTATGGACATGAATAAAGGTGATTCTGTATCTACAAAGCTTTTAAGAAGCTTCTCTATAAGATATTATCAAGTTAACTTATTTTTATCTACTCCTATGAATCTATATTAACTACATAATTATTAGAATAAATCTTATGTCCGTAATAATTAATATTAGTGTAAGAAATGACCAACCTTAATACCAAATGGATATATAGGCCTTAGAATATTAGTACCAAAATCTTCTCATGCTCAATAAGAATTTGAAACTATTATTTGTGTTTTTTTTTTTTTTTTTTTTTTTTTAGCTTTGATTTTTTTTTTCTATAATTATTAGTTCTTATATTCAATTTAATTTTTTCTCTCTTCCTTCTTTGATTCTATAGAACAAATTTACATTAGCTCCTTCAAATTAATAGCAACTTACTCATTCTTCTCTTAGATAGTTGTTAAAAATTCTATAGATAATTTCTCTATTTATTCAATAGCATTTTGAAAGATCAAATTCTAGATTCTTCTCTTTTGCAAGTCGTCCCAGATGGTCGCCATGTGTGAGCCATTAAATTAACTCATTAATTATTTTAGAATAAAGGAATGTATTTAGAGTGTCAAAACTACAATTGTAAAGTAAAGATGTCTTTAGATGATACTAAATAAAAGAGAATAGTATTAGTAAAAAAAAATAAGGATCTTAATAAGTCTTAGAAGTAATTATCTTAGTTAATTTAGTAATTTTTTTAATTATAAGAATTAGTATTTAGTTATTGAGACCAATATCTCCATTGGCCTTCTATCTTTATGTACCACTTATTAAAAATATATAAATTTTACTTAGTAGGTAGAAGAATCATGAGAAAGAAATCTCATATCTTTTTAGTTATTTATGTAGAAAATAGGATTTTTAATTGATTTAAATTAATTTTATTATTAAAAAAAATATCCAAGGTAGAATAAAATATTTTTGAATTGGTATTATTATTTTAAAAATATTATAAGAATTTTTAGAATTTATTTATAATTTATTTATAATTTTTTAGGAATTTTTAGAACAATTTTGAAGACTTTGATAAAAATAAGTTTTACCACCTTGGGAGCCATTATGAAGAATTGGAGTAAGATTTGAAGGCCATACAAGGTTCCCAAGCTAATTGGATATTTTTGAACACTATGGTAATATCAAAATTATAAAAAAATGAGTTTTATTAGTAGAAAATAGGAGGACCAGCAGCTAGTGTAGTCTGTATAGGAATGAAGGTGTACAAGCCCCATCTGGATTGTGGCACCTTAGATGTAGGTAGGAAGATAAGACTAAGGCCTTGTGGCCCCTCTAGGACACCTATATATACTACTTATGAACCTTGGTGAGGTTTGAACTTATGATCTCTTAAGCAAATTACTCTTGAGGTAAAAAAATTTTACTTAATTTTTCTATTATTTATCTTCTATCTTTGGATTATTATAATTTATTCATAATAACTCGGATTCACATGTTTTTTATACCATTGAAAAGATTAAAAAAATATCTATTCAAAAATATAACTTTTATTTTTTATTTTTATTTTTTACTATATAAAAATATAATGAACAAATTATGACATAGTTTTGAATTGTCTACTTGCTTGATATCTTTTACTTCTCTTGTTTAGTGATTATTATTCTTGTTGTACTTGCTATTTGCTTCCTTTACTTCACACCACCAATTACAAGAAACTCTTAAGTGAGGTCATCTTATAATTTGGATTGAAAGGTGAAAATTTATCCCTACAAATTCTATTAGGATGTATGGTTTTTAGACTATATAATTAGAAAGATGATGGAGAATTCACTCAATGGTTGAAAAATCATCTTATGTCAAGTAGAGATGACATTGTAAGTGTTAATTTCTTAGATGATTTTGCCACTTAGCAAAATTATGAAGAAGAAGTAGATTTAGCAATCCTAGTAGATGACATTAAGTATGAAGATACCTTTGGAGTGAACTTTGATAGTACTCAAGTTCATGAATTAGATGAATTAATAGAAGAAGATGACCTTATTCCACCTTAATAATTTAAAAAAACTTCTAATGATCTTACGGTTGGAAATGATGTAGCCAACTACCCACAAATATCAAATGATTGGTATAGAGGATCTATAAAGTAATTTCATGTGCATGACCTTGATTACAAATTTATGGATGTATCTTTAAAAAATGAAGATCTAAAACTAATCAAAATTGATCTTCAATTGATAGAAGATGAGTTGTTAAATTATAAGTCATTAATTATGGAATATAAGAATATATTTGTTTGGTCTTATAAAGACATCAAGGACATACCTCCCAAAGTAGTCCAACATTTTATTCTACTTCTTCTTAATTCAATTTCTATTAGACAAAAAGAAAGAAGAATGAATCCCAACTTACAATTACTTGTCAAAGTTGAATTAGAAAAATTCTTCCAAGCTAGATTTATTCAACTTATTGAAATTATAGATTGGATTTCACCAATTGTATTAATTAAAGAGAAAAATAGTAAACTTTGAGTATACATAGATTATAGGAAGCTTAACAAGTATATCCAAAAGAATCATTTCTCCTTCCTATTTATAAACACCATCCTAGAAGAGGTGGCTAAGCATAAATTATATATATTTATAGATGGATATTTAAGTTACAATCAAATTTCCATAGCCCTAGAAGATCACCATAAAACAACCTTTATTACACCTTGGGGCACCTTCATCTGTGTAGTCATGCCTTTTGAACTTTGCAATGCTCTTTTGGTATTTCAAAGAACAATTTCATATGCCTTCTCAAACTTGTTGAACAAATCAATGACAGCGTTTATTAATGATTTTAGCACCCAATATTCGAAGATAACACATCATGATTGTGTAAAGTCTTATCTTCAAAGATGTGGAAGAGCTAGGATTACTTTAAATCATGATAAAATATTCTTAGTAGTTAAAAAGAAAGTCTTATTTAGATATATAGTCTTGAAAAATGGTAGACAACTAGACCTTAAAAAGGTCAAAGTGATTATAGAATTAAAACATCCTTCAACAGTAAAAGAGGTACAAAGAACCTTACAGCATATTGGATGGTATCAAAAAGTGATACATGACTATGCTACCATCTCTATGCCTATTACTAGACTTCAGCAAAAAGATGTGAAGTTTGAGTGGATTGAAAAATGTCAAGAGGCATTTGACATTCTTAAGATAAAGCTTAGCATATATTCTATTTTAAGACCATCAAATTGTTCATTACCTTTCTATGTGCTTTGTGATGTTTTGTTTGTGGCTGTAGAAAGTACCTTGTGTCAAGCAAGTAGAGAAGGAAGCAAAGACTATCCTATAGCCTTTGCAAGTAGGCAATTAAATCGTATAGAAAAGAATTATACTACTACAAATGCCTTACCATAGTTTTTTTTGCCAAAAAATTTAGATACTACTTCTTCTTAAATCTATTAATATTTTTTTATAGATTACATGACAATTAAGTGTCTTATTAATAAGATAGAATTGAGTGATAGATTGGTAAGGTGGATGCTTCTATTAGAAGAATTTGATTATACACTAGAATATAAGCAAGAAAAGATGTACATGTAAGCTGATCATTTATACAGGTTGTCAAAACATATGGACAAAGATCCAATTGATAATACCTTAATAGATGAAAGTCTATTTGTTGTTCCAACCACCTCTACTTGATATGAATTAATTACCAAATTTTTAACCATCCAAATCTTATCTTTTCATTTATTTAAAATAGAACATCAAAAGGTCCAAATTAATAGTAGATATTTTGCTATAATTAGGGACAAATTATATCGACATGAAATAGATGGGATGTTGAGAAGCTGTATGATAAAAAAAAATAAAAATCTCTATAATTTTATTTGCATGCCATGATAGTCCATGTAGAGATCATTTTTCAAGGACATTGACAAGACAGAAGATCTTTGGAGCCGGCTACTATTGGCTTATTTTGTTTCAAGATGCCCATAAGTATACTAAAATATATGATGTATGTCAAAGATATGTTAAAAATAACCTCCAAATGAGCTTATTTCTCTATGTGTCTTTATCTTTAGTCTCATTTGAAAAATAGGAAATAGATTATATTTGAAAAGTTCTTATTTATCTTAATTAATTATCTTAATTCTACTAGTGGAATGAAATACATAGTTGTAGAAATTAAATACCTTATCAAGTAGGCTGAGACAAAGATAGTTAAGACCAATAATGTTAAGCAAGTAGACAGGTTTTTTTATGAATAGATTATCACTAGGTTTGGATGTCCAAAATTCCTAATTAGTAGTAAAAATAAGTATTTTTTAAATGAAGTGATAGAAGACTTGATCTCATGGTTTAAAATTGATTATAGGAAGACTACTTCTTATCACCCTCAAACTGATGGATATACGGAGAAGATAAATCAAATAATAGTCAATATTCTAAAAAAAACTATAATAATTTTTAAACAGGATTGGAATACAAAGTTTTTTGCAGCCTTGTAGACTTATAGAACCACGTTTAAGGTGACCACTCAAGCCACTCTATTTATTCAATAGCACTTTGGGAGGTCAATTCTAGGTTCTTCTCTTTTGTAAGTCGTTCTAGATGGTCGCCATGTGTGAGTCATCAAATTGATTTATTAGTTATTTTAGGATATAAGAATATATTTAAAATACTAATAATATAATTATAAAGTGAAATTATATTTAAAAGATGATAAATAAAAGAAAATAATATTAAAGAAAAATAAATAAAATCTTAGTTAGTCTTAGAAGTAATTATTTTAATTGATTTAGTATTTTTTTTTTTAATTATAAGAATTAGTATTTAGTTATTAAAACCAATATCTATATTTACCTTCTATGTCTATATACTACTTATTAAAAATATATAAATATTATTTAGTAGATAAAAAAAATATGAGAAATAAATCTCATATCATTTTAATTATTTATATTAAAAATAAGATTTTTAGTTGATTTAAATTGATTTTATTATTATAAAAAATCACCAAGATAGAATAAAATAGTTTTAAATTGATCCTATTATTTTTAAAATATTATAGAGATTTTTAGAATTTATTTAGAATTTATTTAGAATTTTTTGGAAATTTTTAGAACAATTTTGTATCAAGGACATGCTTGTTAGAACCTTCTAGAATATTCTAGAAAGTACTTAGAACTCTCTAGAACCTTCAAGAATCTTCTAACATCTTCCAAATAGATAGAAGTTGCTTGAGAAGCTTCCTAGTTGGTAGAAGTTGCTTGACAAGCTCTCCAGTTGGTGGAAGTTGCTTGAGAAGCTCCCTAGTTGGTGGAAGTTGCTTGAAAAGCTTCCTAGTTGGTAGAATTTGTTTGAGAAGCTCCCTAGTTGGTGGAAGTTGCTTAAGAAGCTTTTTAAGTAAGAGTATATATTAGAGTCAAGGCTAAAGAATTCTTCAATCTCGACAACACATCTCTTCGAACTCTAGCCACCTCTCTGGTATTGTTCTTGTATTCATCTGATTAACTTAATTCTTGCCAGTTCTTCTTGAACTTTTTGTTTAAATTTTTAGTCTATATTTTACGTCCTTGATAGTTTATCAAGACTGCCTTTCTATCAATATCAGAGCTTAGTTCTTTGAGGTAGAGAGTGGACTACCTCTCTCTTTGGAGATACTTGAGTGTTCTAAAGGTTGCGGATTATCTTTCCTTAGACCGATATTAATTCCTTCTTTTTTACTTAGCATGGCTGATAGAAAAGACGTTAATATGGTAGAATCTATGGAGTCAAAGTTAGATGTGATCATCAATGCCCTTAATGCTCTAGGAATTAGAATTATTGAAATTGAAGGAAATTTTGCTAAGCTCCCTGGAGCTATAAGAGTGGGAGTGGCTCAGACTACAATACAACCACCTTTAGTTAGTGAAGTACTACCATCTACATCTCAAGGTGAGAATTTGATTACACCGTAGTACAAAGAGCCTCAAGTCAGTCTCTTAGAAAAGTTTGATGGTATCCGATAAAAATTTTGTGGTTTTATAAACCAAGTTTGATTGGTAACATTCTTCCAATCAAAACGCTATTCAACTGAGGAGTTGCAAGTTAGATTAATAGGGACATTACTTACTAGACAAGTTTTGTCTTGGTTTGCCTCCTTATTTTAAAAAAAATCTTCTATCTTGAGTAATTTTTGAGACCTTTCTAGAAGCATTCAAGGAAGCATTTGGAGAGCATGATAAGGCTTGGTGGACAACCACCAAGACTTGTTCTTTGCATCAAGGATCATGCTCTACATCTATTTATGCATCAAACTTCAAACAACTTGCTTGTGATATCAATTAGAAAAAAAAAGCGCTTGTAAGTCAATTTTATTGGGGACTCAGAGATGATGTGAAGGATTTATTACTATCCCTATCCGACCCTCAAACACTCAACAAAGCAATCAGCCAAGCGGTGAAGTGTGACAATCGATTTTTTTATCGACGTCAAGACTATTATTCCATAGCTACATGATATCCACAAGGAAACTAGTTCTTCTCGGTTACTCCTATCAAGAGTGTGGAAGCTCAATCTGAAACAAAAGACATATAAATCAATATGATACATTTCAAATCCCTCACAATTGAAGAAAAGAAGCAATGATTTGAGCAAAATTTGTGCTTATATTATGGAGAGGTAGGCCATAAAGCCAAAAATTGTCGTAGAAAACAGACGCCTTGAATAGCAAGACTCAAGAGCACGAGCCTGCACGAAAACAAAGAGGCCCAACCACAATAGGGACTGTACGGCTGGACATCTCAACACCCTAAATTAATCAAGGTCTCTTTCTCTCAACTCAACCTTCTTATTGCTTTATGATATTTTTTTTTCTTGATATTCAAAAACTACAAACTGATGCTCTACTAGACTTTGGAGCACGTACTTGCTTTTTAGATGAAGAGTTTGCCAAGCTTTACAAATTTCCTCTTATGAAAAAACCAAAGCCTATCCATGTAGAAGTCATAGATGGCTGACCTTTGTCTTCTCGTGATGTTACTGATAAAACTAAACCGTTGAAGGTACATCTTGAAAATCATGAAAATAACATTGTGTTTAATATTATCAAGATCCCTTCATATCTAGTCATTTTGGGACTATCTTGGCTTGATAAATACAATCCATTGATAGATTAGAAGTTGCGAAAAGTGACATTTCCAACAAAACCCTTGAAGGTGGAACTTGCCAAGATAATATTTAGAAACAAATCTTTGTTCATAGGTGCAAGGGCCTTCATGAAGGAAGCAAAGCATAATACACCTCTTGTCATCTTCGCAACGCCAGCTCAAGAAGATGCAACTCCGACTTTGGTTATTCCAGAGCAATATGAAGAATTCAAGGATGTCTTTGAGAAGAAGAATGCTGACATGCTACCAGAGCATCCACCGTATGATTATGCTATAGATCTCCAAGAAGGAGCACAATCACCATTTGGCCTAATCTACAATTTATCACAAGACAAGCTCTTAGCATTGAAGGATTATATTGAAGAGAATCTTGCGAAGAACTTCATTTGGCATTCTAAATCTCCAGCAGATATACCTATCCTCTTTGTAAAGAAGAGAGATGGCTCATTACGAATGTGCGTGGATTATTGAGGCTTGAACAAAATCACCATGAAGAATCAATATCCATTATCACTGATATTCAAACTCTTAGAAGAACTTGGTAAAACTAAAATATACACCAAGATAGATCTTCGTAGAGCTTATAACCTTATACGAGTAAAGGCGGGAGTTGAATGGAAGATAGTGTTTTGGACGAGGTGTGGATATTTTGAATATAATATCATATCTTTTGGATTGACCAATGCACCAATTATATTTTAATATTTGATGAATGATGTTTTTCAAGAGTATTTGGACAAATTTATTTTTTGTTACCTCGATGATATTTTGATCTATTCCAAGAATATTCAAAAATATGAGGATCATGTGAAGTTGGTGTTACAAAAATTTTGGAATGCGAGATTATACTCTAAGTTAGAAAAATGCGTATTCTATCAATCTAAGGTGGAATTTTTTGGTTATATTATTTTGGATGAAGGATTGTTGATGGATCAGAAGAAGGTTCAAGCAATAATAGATTGGACAATACTAAAGACAGTATGGGATGTGTAATATTTTCTTAGATTTGCCAATTTCTATCACATTTTCATCAAGAACTACTCACAAATTGCAACTCCATTAATGCGATTGACATCAAAGAACAAGCTCAAGTGGAGTATCCGAGCACAAGAGGCTTTTCAAGAGTTAAAATTGGCATTTATAACAACTCCTATCTTAGTACATCTCGATTTTACAAAGGCCTTCTATTTGGAAATAAATGCTTCTGACTTTGCGTTAGGAGTTGTATTTTAACAGATGGGGAAGGATGATAAACTTCACCCGGTTGCGTTCTACTCAAGGAAGTTTTTGGTAGCAAAAATCAACTATGAAATTCACAATAACGAGTTATTTGCGATAGTTGATTCTTTCCAAAAGTGGCATCATTTATTAGAGGGTGCTGTACATCTGATGACTATATATATAGATCATAAGAATTTAGAATATTTTACAACAGCTCAAATTTTGAATCGTCGCCAAGCTCAATGAAATATGTCATTATTCCAATTTGACTTCATCATCACATATCAGCCAGGAAGATAGCAAGGACTATTAGATGTGTTATCGAGGAAATCATATCTAGCGCCCAAGGTTGGAGATGCAACATTTGATCAATAGTGTATAACTTTACTGCAATCAGAACGGTTTTGCCACTGCACCACCTCCATGATTATGCCAATTGATGCTGATTTTTTAGAACAAATCAATAGAGCATCAGCTATAGACTTGTTAGTCTCGAATGTAAAGCAGTACTTTGACAAAGACAAGTTCAAGATTGAGGACGAGTTATTATATTTTGAAGATCGATTATACATTCTGGAAGGACCAATTCGACTTTGTATTCTTTAATCTCAACATGACTTTTCGGCTGCATGTTACTTCGGATTCAACAAAATAATAGAGCTTATTTTCCAAGACTTTTGGTGGCTTCAAATGTTGAAGGTAGTGAAGAACTTTGTGTTATCATGTAACCTTTGTTCAAGACCAAAGAATCCTCGACATCACCCTATCAAGCTTTTACAACCTCTTCCAATTCCAAAGCGACCGTGGTCTTCAGTATCTAAATACTTCATCATAGAGTTACCACCTTCCACAATATTTGATGCTATCTACGTTGTCGTGTAGAGAGAATTTGCCTTGCAAAAATGTCCAATTCCTAGCTTCTATTAGAACTAGCAGGGAACAAAAGAAGAAGCCGTACAACTATCTTCTATACTTGTACAATATTAGAATATAAACCTTGTACAAGAATGGAATATAATCCTTGTATAAAATAGAATATAATCGTTTGTATAATACTTGTATAAATACTTGTATAAATATTATATATGATATTTATAAAATACTTATATAAATACTTGATATAAATACAAGTATACATATTTATATAATAAGTATAAAAAAAGTATGTATATACTCAAGTATACCTCAAATATGACCGCATATGAGGAATATAAGTTATACAACAAGCTGAAACTAAATAAATGATTAAAAATTCATCCAAAGATCAAATCAAGCATGCTTATATCTTATAGAAAGCTAATATCTCATTCTAAAACTTATTAAAATTTCACAAATAGATGTCTTATCATTTAAAAGTTATGACTAAATGAAATAAGCACTAAAATTTCCTAGCAAATACAAAGGCAGCAAAGCTCCTCTTCACTTCAGCCTTTGTTATGATTGCTTTCCTTCTCCAAATTAGACATGCAATAGCTTTTTTGAAAGCTCACTCCATCATCTAACTTGTCTTAAAACTTCGCATATATACCTCTCAAAATTCAGATTTTACAGCTAGTCAAATCTATTCCTCAAACCCTAGTAACAATTTTCCCTCTTGATACTTCACGGCTCATAAATCTTTCATAGAAGCTCCAAATGCATTGGTTTTTGATTTTATGGAAAGCTTACATAAGCTACTATAAGCACTTAGAATATCAAAAAGTTTGAAGAGACTATCCGACTTGGGTGGTTGAACAAACTTTCTACCCCTCTTCATCAGGTGGTAGTAGATCCTTTCCTACTCTCAAGCTCACAATTTTCTCTCTCCAAATCCAAATACTACAAGAAATAGCTTGATAAAAAGCTAGCACAATTTCCCACACTTTTTACAAATTTCACTAAGAAAGAATCGAAATCAAACTTGCAATGGCAGTTCGAAGTTTCTGCCATCACTTTTCAATAGCAACAGACCTCATTCTACTAAAAAAAGCATAAAGTTTTGTTCACAACTCCAATACAAGCAAGTGAGTAGGTTCTAGAATCCTCACAACTCAAAAAATACACTCTTTAATTTTCATTACAAACGCTTCCATATCCTCGGAGCTATCTCTCTCCAAATTTCACTGCTCAAAAACTACCAAACCCTAGGTCTGGTAAGAGGAGTATTCTCCCCTTTTCTTCCACATCAGTCTATGCCACGAGTACATGGGTAGCCAAAATCCTATTGGATAGGCCTTATTCATCCCATACTCTTCTTTCTTACCCATCACAAGGTCCATGCTACCTCAAAGTGAACAAGATAAAACAACCTTTACCTTTCTTCTAATTATAAAAGAATCTATTCTAGGATATGAGTAAGGTAGGAACCAAAACAAATAGCCATCCTAAATCATTAATTAAGTGGCTAAAATAAATCTTCTCCTTAAAATATCTTTTAAAATAATCTCTAGCACTCACACATATAATAACAATAAATACAAGATATATAATATTTTTACACACTACATGTAAATGCAGTATGACAACGTAGTGGTAGATCGGTTTACAAGGATGGCACATTTAGTTCCATGCAGAAAGACAACTTTTGGTGAAGAAACAACAAGATTGTTTATTGTCAATATATATTGGTATTACGGTTTATTGGATGATTTTATTTTTGATCAAGGGCCTCAATTTATATCAAAGTTTTGGAGGTCACTTTTTGACATACTGAGGGTAGATATCAAATTTTCTTCTACCTTCCATCCTCAAACTGATGGTCAAATAGAGCAAGTCAACCAAGTCTTGGAGCAATATCTACAATGTCGAATCAACTATCAACAAGATGATTGGACTACATATCTACCATTGGCAGAGTTTGCATACAACAATTTGGTTTATGCCTCAATCCAACAAATACCTTTCTTTATAAATTATGGATATCATTTAAAATTCAATTTATTGAATAAATCCAAAAATAAAAATCTAACAGCTGAAAATCTTACAAAGCATTTAATAGAAATCTAGACCACCTTAAAGCTTCAATTACAAGTAACTCAAGACTCGTACAAAGCTTCTGCAGAAAATTTTTGGAAAGATTCTCCTGCTTTTCAAATTGGAGATAAAGTTTGGCTCTTGTGATGAAACATCAAGACCACTCGATGTTGTGATAAGTTGGATTATAGGAAATTGGAAGTATTTTGCATTTAGGAGCAAATCAATCCGATGGCTTATCGGCTGAAACTACCCACATCCATTAAGGTATATCTAATCTTTGATGTTTCTTTTCTATAAGCTTATAGCGAATCAACTTTATCAAGACGGATACACCCACTACCACCTTATATTGAAATTGAAGACCACGTAGAATATAAGGTGGAACAAGTCCTTGATTCATGACGGAGACGGGGGAAGTTGAAGTATTTTATTCACTAGCATGGCTATGATGTAAATGAGCAGATTTGGGAGCCAATAGAAAATGTAACAAATACATTGCAAAAGGTACAGGAATTTCATCGATGATATCCTAATAAATCAAAAGTCGATCACTGACGAAACTTGAAGATGAAGTCTTCTCTGAAGGAATGTATATAAGTAGGATCCATGTTTTATCGAAATATAACTTGTTGCATTTTGCTTTCTTGTAGTATCAAGATATCTAATTTCAAAGTATATTTAGATATGGCTAGTGAGAATGAGGATATTACACTAGTGATGCCTTCTCAATCGAGTAGTTCACGGTGTCAACCTCGAGATGAAGAATTAGAAAAACCAAGAAGATGTCGAAGAATACCAAGTAGCAAGTCACTCGTGATTGTCTTTGAAATTGAACCAGCTCATGAAGGTAGTGGCGAAACGATATTTTCAAGCCGCTTCCATAATAAAGATACAGAAGTTTAGGCATGGTCTCAAGTGAAAGGTGTTGGTCATTATCAATGGCTACAAAGACCCATGAATCATCTGCCTCATGAACGACAACTGGAATATATTGTAGAGACTATGCCCCAAATCTTTGATTTCCTACGTTTGTGAGCATATATTTCAAATGCCTTCTTGGAGACCTTGAAGCTAGAAGAGGGAGTGATGTCAAGGATATACTTGTTAGAATCTTCTAGAATATTTTAGAAGATATTTAGAACTCTCTAGAACCTTCCAAAATCTTCTAACATCTTTCAAATAGATAGAAGTTCCTTTAGAAGCTTCCTAGTTGATAGAAATTGCTTGAGAAGCTCTCTAATTGGTGGAAGTTGCTTGAAAAGCTTTGTAGGTAGGAATATATATTGGAATTGAGGCTGAAGAGTTCTTCAGTCTCGACAATACATCTCTTGGAACTCTAGCTCACCTCTCTGGTGTTGTTTTTGTATTCATTTGATTAACCTAATTCTTGCCAGTTCTTTTTGAATTTCTTGTTTAAACTTTTATTCTATATTCTACGTCTGTGACATTTTGAAAACTTTGATAAAAATGAGTTTTATCACCTTGGAAGCTATTATGAAGAAATAGAGCAAGATTTGAAGGCCATACAAGATTCCTAGGCTAATTGGATATTTTTTAATACCATAGTGAAGTCAAAAATATAAAAAAATATGTTTTATTAGTAGAAAATAGGAGGACCAATAGCTAATATAGTTCTTATAGAAAGGAAGGTGTACAAGTTCTATATGGATTGTAATACCTTAGATGTAGGTAGGAGAATATGACTAAGGCCTTGTGGCCTTTCTAAGACATCTATATATACTACTTGTGAGCCTTAGTGAGGTTCAAACTCATGATCTCTTAAGTAAGTTATCTTTGAAGTAAAAATTTCTCACTTAACTTTTTTATTATTTATCTTTTATCTTTAAACTATCATAACTTATTCATAGTAATTTGGATTTATATATTTTTTATACTATTGAAAAGACAAAAATATTATCTATTCAAAAATATAACTTTTATTTTTTATCTTTATTTTTTATAAGATAAAAATATAGTGAACAAACTGTGATGTAGTTTTGAATTATGCACTTGCTTGATACCATTTACTTCACTTATTTTGTGGTTGTTTTTCTTGTTCTTTTAGCTATTTTCTTCTTTCACTTTACACCACCAATTACAAGCAGCTCTTAAGTGAGGCCATCTTGTAATTTGAATTGAAAGGTGGAATTTTATCCTCATATATAGGTATTAGGGACATACACTTTGAAAGTTTATAAAGCCTTGTAGAATATTTTAGAGGTTTCTTAGTTAATAAAAGTCACTTGAGAAGCTTTTTAATTGATAAAAGTAGCTTGAAAAGCTTTGTAATTAATAGAAAGAACTTGAAAAGCTTCCAAGTTGGTAGAAATAGCTTAAGAAGCTTCTAAGTTGATAGAAGCTGCTCAAGAAGCTTTCTAGACAGGAATATATATTGAAGTCAAGGTGAAGAATTCTTTAGTCTTAACAACGCATCTCTTGGAGTTCTAGCTCACCTTATTGGTACTATTTGTATATTCATCTAAATAATTTAAATCCTTGTTAGTTTTTTTTTTAAATCTCTTTTTAGTTCAAGTCTCTTGTATTATATTCTTGTGTCTTTAGCAATTTTTCAAGATTATCTTCATCTTAAATATCAAAGTTGGATCTTTTTTATTAAAGAGTGGATTATTCCTCTTCTTAAAGATATACTAGCGCTACAAAAGTTACAAATTATCCTCCTCTAAACTAATATTTTTTTCATTACAATATTGGAGCTTTATTCTTCTTATGAGAGAGTGGATCACCATTCTCTTTAAAGATCTTAAGACATTTTAGAGGTTGCAGATTATCCTCTTCTAAACTAATATTTTTTTTTTTATAGATTCTTTTTTTTTTTTTTTCTTAAAATGGCTGGAGGTTAAGACATTAGTATGATCAATTCTTTTGAGTTTGTGAGCCCTAAATTATGCACCAAAATTTTATTTGGTTAATTTTTGATATTTTGATAAGATATAATATTATTTATTTATTAATTATGAGAAAATAGAGATTTTTAGTCTAAATTATATACCAAGGCCTTATATTATCAAATTAATTTTAATAAAATTTAGTTACAAAAATTAAATTCTAAAAAATATTATTTTTATTTAAAATGAAGTTGTTAGGAAATGTAGAATTAGTTGTAGTTGGAGTATGGTGAAAAAGTGATGAAATATTATTCTACTCTTAAAGCCATAAAAGATGGTGAAGAAAGAAGATGAAGAATTATTCTATTCTTGAAGCCACAAGAGATGGTGAAGGAAGAAGATAGAAAATTACTTTGCTCTTGAAGCCATAAATAATAGTGAAAGAAGAAGATAGAGAGCTATTATACTCTTTAATCATTACTTCTATGATAATAAATCAAGTTGGTTTCTAATAAATTTCTCTTAAAGATTAATATTTCTATTAATAAATTAATTACTTATTTTATATAAGTTTTAACTAACTAAATTATTAAGAATTAAAACTTATTTATTGATTAGTATCTATGGTGATTTGTCATCACCTTATAGCAAATAGATGCCAACCATTAGTATTCTTTATGAATAGCATTAATTAAAAATCATGGGAGGTATAAATTGACATCTTAATAACAAGTAGTATTAAAAATAATAATTGATAGTTAGAAATATTTAAAATAAAATAAAGTATCATACAAGTTATACCACTTGCTTCCAAATTAGTTATTACTTGGAAGTTATCACCAATGATAATTATTGGTAAATAGCTTGAGGGCTTAGATATATAAGATCCTTTCAAAGCCTTGTTTATTATCAATTTTTTCATCAATCTATCTATCTATCTATCTCTCTATCTTTCAAGTTTGAACCCTTGGCAAGGGCAACCCATTGAGGCACCAAGAGTTATATTGTTTTGTTTGTTATAAACTTGTGTTATTAATTGTTGTCTTATATCCTTACTGGTCATCTTAAAGCTCATTTTTAGTATAATTATTTTCTTATTTATACATATTCATTGTATAGGAAAAAAAATTAATAAAATTAAGTGAAAGAATCATCAAAATTAGAGGCTATGACAAGCTTTCTCACTATTTTATTTTTTAGGACTTTGGAGATTGAAGGGATTGTTATAAAACTTTATAACAATGCAACATTTGAAATACCACAACCTAAACTGCATCTACTTTCAACTTCTATACTTGAAGATGTAGTACTATCTATACTGCGCCAAAAAAATTTATTTATTCAATAATGTAAGGAGCCTCAATTTAGTCTTTTGGATAAATATAATAGTATGCATTTGAAGTTCCAAGGATTTATCAACCAAATTTGATTGATAATAGTTCTATAATTTGATACTTATCTAATCAAAGAATTACAGGTTAAATTAGTTGGCACCTTGTTTATAAGGCAAACATTATCATGGTTTGTTCTCTTGTTTGAAAAGAGATTTCTAATTTTAAGCAACTTTGAAGCTTTTGCAAAAGCATTTGTAGAAGCATTTGGAAAACATGACAAGGCTTATTAGATAATAACCAAGATCTAAGCATTGAGACAAGGAGCACATTTTGCATCAATTTATGCATTTGATTTTAAGCAACTAGCATGAGATATTAATTGAGATGAAGAAGCCTTGATGAGTCAATTCTATTGGAGATTACAAGATGGTGTAAAAGATTTGTTATTATTACTTCCAAATCCACAATTGCTTAATGAAGCCATCAACTAAGTTGTAAAATATCATAATCAATTATTTTAATGTCATCAAGATCAACATTTATGGACTTTAACAAGACAATATGGAATTCGACACACTCTTGTAATATTGATAAGTAATTTGAATTCACATTTAGAAGTAAAAGATATACAACTTAATGCAATATATTTTAAATTTCTTAATCTATAAGAAAAAAAATATTAGATAAAAAAAGATCTATATTTGTATTGTGGCAAGGGATGCCTTAAGGCTTATAATTACTTGAAGAAACAAAATCAATGCATCACCAAAATCAAAAGTACAATTGTTCAAGAAAACAAAGATGTTCAATCATAATAGGGACTATGTGGCTGGATAATTCAACATCACAAAATTATTTAGGTTCTTCTCTTTTTGCTCAATTTGCTCATTCACTTTACAATTCTTTGTATTTTGGCCTTTAACAACCAATATATATTCAATATTATTAAGACTCCTTCAAATCCTATTTTTTTCAAACTTTCTTGGTTGAAAAAGCATAATCCATCTATAGATTTGAGGTTGTGAAGAATGACATTTTTAATAAAAATCCCTGCAAGAAAACTTTATAAAAAATCATAAGTTGGTAAATCTTTATTTTTTGGAGTAAAGGCCTTTATAAAATTGGCCAAAGAAGGTACACCATTCATTAATTATGCGACTCCAATTAAAAAATATATGATTTCATCAATAATTATTCTAAAATAGTAAAGCAAATTTTAAGATTTTTTTCAAAAGAAGAATAGTAATATATTATTAAAGCACCAACTATATGATTGTATTATAGATCTTCAAGAAAGAACGCACCTACTATCTTTAAGCATTTAATAAATGACATCTTTGAATTAACAAATACATTCACTATCTTTCAAGAATATCTAGACAAGTTTATAGTGATCTATCTCAATGATATCTTGATCTATTTAAAAAATCTAGAAGAACATGAAGAATATATAAAATTGATATTATAAAAACTACAAGATGTAGGTATGTATGGCAAGCTAGAAAAATGTGTATTTCATCAATCAAAGATAGAATTTTTGGAATACATCATACCTATTGAAGGTTTGATGATAGATCCTAAGAAGGTGGAGGCGGTTATACAAGCTGTAAGAGATGTACAATGCTTTCTTTATCAACTTCTATTGGATCTTTATAAAAAATCACTTTCAAGTTGTTGCCCCTCTTATTCAATTGATATGCAAAGATAAGTTAAAATAAGGGCCTCAAGTAGAAAAGACATTCCAAGATTTAAAGATAATATTCATTATAACTCCAATCTTAGTATATTTAAATTTTACAAAAGCATTCTATATAGAAACCAATGCTTTGGATTTTGTATTAGAGGCCGTACTTCAATACATGGATATAGACAATAAATTCCATCTTATTGTATTTTATTCTTATAATTTTTTTGCTGCCAAAATTAATTATAAAATCCACTATAAGGAGTTCTTTGCTATTGTGGATTCTTTTTAAGAATGGCGTTATTTTCTTGAAAGAGAAATGCATAATATAACTATATATACAAACCATAAGAACTTAGAATATTTTAGATCAATTTGAGTTCTTAATCACCATTAAGCTTGATAGAATATTTCATTATTTCAATTTAACTTTGTTATTATTTATCAACTAGGGAAGCAATAAAGATTGCTTGGTCCTTTATCAAAGAGATCATATCTTATACTAAGGACAAGAGAAGCAACATTTGATCAATAATATGCAACTTTGTTGAAGCCGGATTAATTTTGCCTTTGTGCTATTATTACATCGGTACTTACTGATTTTAACTACCTCAATGAAATATGTATTGCAACTAGTAATGATGCTTTGGTCCTTGATATCAAGTGTTGCATCAATAAAAATATTAACAAGTTCAAACTTAAAGAAGACCTTCTATATTTTAAAAAATATTTGTATATTTCAAAAAGATCAACATGATTATACATTCTTCAATCTTGCCATGATTTTTTAGCTGTAGACTACTTTAAATTTAATAAGACCTTAGAACTTATTTCTTAAGATTTTTGGTGGTTTCAAATGTAGAAGGCTATGAAGGACTTTGTACTTTCTTTTTACACTTGTTTAAAGTCTAAGAATCCTTGACATCGCCCTTATGGACTCTTATAGCTCTTACTTATTCTAAAATTATCATGGACTTCTATCTTCATGGATTTCATCATGGATCTACTGCCATCCAATTTATTGGATAATATCTTTACAGTGATTGATCAACTCACAAAGATGGCTCATTTTATTTTTTATAAGAAGGTTGCTTCTAGTGAAGAAATGGCAAGACTCTTTTTTGATAATATATATCAATATCATGCCTACTAGATGATATTATATCCAATTGAGGATCCTAATTTATATCTAAGTTTGGAGATGCATTTTTAAAATATTGAAGGTAGACATTAAAATTTCTTTAGCTTTCTATGCTCAAATTAATAGCCAAATAAAACAAGTTAAACAGGTTTTAAAATAATAATTATGATACAATGTCAACTATGAATAAGACGATTGGATTTCATATCTATCATTAGTAGAGTTTATATATAATAATATTATTCATGCCTCAACTCAATAAACATTGTTTTATTTCAACTATGGATATCACTCAAAACTTAATCTATGGAGTATATCAAAGAATAATAATCCATCAACTAAAGGATTTACAAAGCTTCTATCATAATATCTAACAACTTTGAAGCTTTAATTATAAGTAGCTTAAGATGCTTATAAGGTATCTATAGATAAATTCAGGAATCAACTGCTTGTTCTCTATATTAAAAATAAAGATGGCTTCTTTAATAGAATATGAAGATCAAGTAGTGTGGCTCCTACCAGTAAATCTTAATTGGTAGATTAATTAAAATTATAGTTTTTAAATTATTTAAATATGATAATATTAAAATTAGAGATTTTATTTGATCATTTAAATATTTATTATAATTTAGAAGAATTTATAAGTTATAAGAATCTTATTAGAAAAAAATCATAAAAATAGAGTCTTGATAAGTCTTGGAGACAATTATCTTAGTTGATTTAGTATTTTTTTTAAATTATAAGAATTAGTATTTAATTATTCAAACTAATATCTATATTGGTCTTTTATTTGTATATATTATTTATTAAAATATATTATATATTTTTAATTATTTATATAATCTCATCTATTTTTAATTATTTATATAAAAAAAGGATTTTTAGTTGATTTAAATTGATTTTATTATTATAAAAAATCATCAAAGTAGAAAAAAGTAATCTCAAATTGATATTATCATCTTAAAAATATTATAGAGGTTTTTAGAATTTACTTAGAAATTTTTTAAAATTTTTTAGAAATTTTTAGAATAATTTTGAAGACTTTGGTAAAAATAAATTTTACCACCTTGAGAGCCATTATGAAGAAATGGAGCAAGATTTGAAGGCCATACAAGGTTCTCAAGTTAATTGGGTGTTTTTAAACACCATAGTGAAGTCAAAAATACAAAACAATTAATTCTACTAGTAAAAAATAGAAGAACTAGCAACTAGTGTAATTTTTATAAGAAAGGAGGTGCATAAGTTCCATAGGGGTTGTAGCACCTTGGATGTAGGTAGGAGGATAAGACTTCATGGCTTCTTTAGAACACCCTTATAGACTACTTATGAGCCTTAGTAAGGTTCAAACTCTTGATCTTTTAAGCAAGTTATCCTTGACATTGTCGTATTACATGTTGTCTTGTTTAGGAATGCACCGGGCACCTGGCTGTAGAAGGTAAAGTTGTGTTTGCAAATAATCAAGAAACTCTAATAGGTTTCACCCATATATGAAGAATATAATTCAAAGTTCAATTCAAAAGTGTTTAAAAACACTCCTCTTAGTAACATAAACCATACATATACTCCAATAGCCTCGTCTCTTTTATAATTAAGCAATTTTTATTTTTGTTTGTAAGCCCTAATCCTAATCAATGAGCTTTGACAAGCTATAACTTTTAATCCAACTGTCCACTTAATGTGAAGTTTTGCACACAAATGCTGGTATAAGTCTTCTACATGCTCAAAAAAATTCAACCCAATCCAACTTATAGATTGCAAGAAAATGTCCAAAAACCACACTAATGACATTTGGCTGCCAACTTGAAAATTGATGCAGAAATTTCAGTGGTGATTTCTCCTTCTTCCACTATTAATTTCAGCTCAAACTTGGTATGTAGCTCAAACTATAAGTCTTCTATGACCACGCCAAAATTTATATTGATCCAATTGGTACATCTTTAATTATCATAGAAACCCTATCCAACCCTAAGCTGCCAACTTCCGACAACTCTTTGTATCAAAGTTCAAATATCTCCTGATTGCATTGCTAGATTAACACAAAATTTTGTACACACTTAGCACACCCAACAATCCAAAAAATATCAAATTTTGAGCTATAGACATTATACAGATTGCACAAATCACTCAAGAATGCAAACCATCATTGTCTTATATAAAATCCAAAATACCAATATAAATCTTGACTTTGAACAATGATTGCAAAGTCATTCAAAACCCTATGGCAACAAGCTTAATGTTCTTAGAATAAGCTTCAAGCTAGCTATCCAATCCAAAAACTTGATTTGAAAAAACCCTCATACTTTGTCCTAGGCGGCCGTTTTTGTGGCTAGAGGTCTGATTTCGACCCTGTCCTACAAATAGCCAACCCCCGGGTATCAATCTAACCTATTCTAGGGATTTTATAGCCTGATCCTACCCTCAACTTAACCCTAGTATCAATCATGCTAGTAATTTATCCTTTTTACTATGCTTTTACCATTATATGGCTTTTCTAAGGCAATAAAAGAATTACTATAGCCTAGAAGGTAAAATTACTAACTAATTCTTATATATTAGCTATTAAGTGAAGAAAATAAACTAAGAGGCTTTTATAAAAATCTTGTTAAAATATGTTGAATTTTTGTTGAACTAAGATAATAGAGTATTAATTGAAAAATCATTTTTAGTCATAGTTTCACCATATAATCGTGTCACAATACGACAACCTAAAAATTATTCACTTAATTTTTTTATTATTTATCTTTTATTTTTAAACTGTCACAACTTATTCATAATAACTTGGATTTATATATTTTTTATATCATTGGAAAGATAAAAAAAAATTATCTATTTAATAATATAATTTTTATTTTAATATTTTTATCTTTTATTAGATAAAAATCTAGTGAACAGATTATAACTAGTTTTATAATATGCAATTGCTTAATTGTACATATTTCATTTATTTTGTATTATTTTTCTTCTTTGTTGTTGTTTATTGCTCTTTATACTTTATACCACAAATTATAAATAAATTTTAATTAAGACCATCTTATAATTTGGATTGATGGATGAATTTTATCTTTATAAGCAATCATGCAATAAGTTGAATTATTAGAGATTAGGACCATTTTCCATCTAGAAGCAAATTAATCTAGTGGCATATCGCTTGGAACTATCATTTTCTATGAAGGTACATCCAGTTTTCCATATCTTTCTTTTGGAGTCTTATAGAAAGTCACATATTTTGAGAAGAATACAACAAATGCTACCTAGTATCAAAATCAAAAATCATAAAGAATACAAGGTCAAAAAAGTATTTGATTCATAGCAAAAGTAGAGCAAATTGGATTATCTTATTGATTGGGATAACTGTGATATCAATGAGCACACATAGAAATTGGCTGAAAATCTTACCAATGTATCTCAAAAAGTATAGAAATTTCATCAATTCTATCTTCACAAGTTCAAATGTATTTGATAATAACTTTTTAGTGAAGAATGAATTTGAGGAATACTAATATAAGAAGAAAAGTCAAATCAAAACCTTCATCAATATGTAATCATTTATTCCAAGATAAAATAGAGTTATAGAAGCAAGTCAATCACCATGTCTAATCTTTAAATATTGACAAATTTAATAGAATAAGATTCAAAACATTCACTTATTATACAAGCTTCAAACAAATGAGTACAATTTTCATAGCCTTTAATTGAGCAAAGTGAAGACAATCCATTTTAACGCCAAGTATGATCATGATTGGAGCTATTATGAACAACACCCAATCATATAAGTCTCAATTTTAATGCTCAAGCTTTAATGATATTGCTTAAATTTAAAAAGGTAAATTCTTTTAAACCTAGGATCTCATTTAGATGATATTTTGAAGGCTACAATGATCAAATCCTTGAATGGGATGTTTTAATAATAAAAGTACTAGCTTAAGGCCATAAGCAATTTCTTTAAAGATCAATAGAATCTATTATCCAAAAATGGAGAATAAAATATATAGATTTATTAATACATGATATTTTTAATTTTCTAAATATATAAAAAGATTTTTGAAGGTATGAGCTCCTCTTGAAACTTGTTGCAACAAAAAGAGGTGATATTAAAGATATACACTTTAAAAGTTCACAAAATCTTTTAGAACATTCTAAAAATTTCTTAAATAATGAAAGTCTCTTGAAAAGCTTTTTAATTGGTGAAAGTAGCTTGAGAAGCTTTGTAGTTAGTGGAAAGAGTTCAAGAAGCTTCTAAATTGATAGAATAAGCTCAAAATGCTTTCAAATTGGTAGAAGTTGCTTAAGAAGCTTCTTAGTTTGATGAAAGCCACTTAAGAAGCTTTTTAGATAGGAATATATATTAGAATTAAGGCTAAAGAGTTCTTCAGTCTTAACAACGCATCTCTTGAAATTCCAGCTCACCTTTCTTGGTATTGTTCATATATTCATCTAGATAATTTAAATCCTTGTTGGTTTTTTCTTTAAATTTCTTTCTAATTCAAGTCTCTTAGATTATACTTTTGTGTTCTTGATAATAAGCTAATGTATTTGGACACCAAAAATATCATCAAAAATTATGATATTGAATTTTTGGAACATCAAAGCACTTGTGAGTACTTAGAAATGTGTCCAAGTGGGAATAATAATATATTTGTGGACACATCTTCAAATTCAGCAAAAAAAGACAATCAAGGTAATTAAGATAATAAAAATAATAGAGGTGTGAATGAAGATGAAAAACCAAAGAAGATTGAAAAGATGAAGGCTTTTACATTTGCTAAAACCTACAATAAAGAAAATGAAGATATTGAAGATGATAATGATGATAATAAGGAGTATCAATCTTTGAATAAAAAAAATAAGTTTTAAAGAAAAAGAAGATTAAAAGAATATTTTCAAGTAAAAAGATAAATCTTTTGGAAAAAAAAAAAAAAAAAAAAAAAAAAAAACCACCTGGTGAATAGTGGAAGAACCACAGCTTTCTTCAAATAAATGAAGAACATATAAATGTAGCTTTTTTTGTTGATCCATTATCTTTGTCTAATACTTTGAAGTCCTAAGATACAATCAAGTCAGAGAAGGCTATGGAAGAAGAGTACTAACCTCTTATGGATAATGGTACATAAGAATTGGTACTTCTTCTAACAAATCAATGTAGTATTGGTTGTAAGTAGATGTTTAAGACTAAAAGAGATGCAATGGATGTGGTGATGAGGCACAAAGCAAGATTAATTGCCAAAGAATACTCACAAGTTATTGGTATTGATTTTAATGAGACTTATATATCCATTGTCAAATTCACCACCATTAGTACCATTGTGGCAATCGGGATAGCAATGGACTTGAAAATACACCACCATTAGGACTATTGTGGCAATTGGGGTAGCAATAGATTTGGAAATACACCACCGTTAGGACCATTGTAGCAATCGGGATAGCAATAGACTTGAAAATATACCACCATTAGAACCATTGTAGTAATCGGGATAGCAATAGACTTGGAAATACACCACCATTAGAACCATTGTAGCAATCAGGGTAGTAATAGACTTAAAAATATACAAAATGGATGTAAAGACGGTCTTTTTAATGAAAAATTATAAAACATCTATATACACCAATCTTAAGGAGTTATACAATAAGACAAAGAACATCTTTTGTATAAATTGAACAAATCTTTGTATAGTTGAAACAATTACCAAAAGCATGATATCAATATATTGATACATTTTTTATCAATGAAGGATTTATAAAGAATAAAGCTGATTATTTATTTGTTTGTCATGCAATCTAAAAAATTCTTACTGATTGTAATCTTTTATGTTGATAATTTGATCATCTAGCTAACAATATAAAAAAGATGGATTGGATGAAGGCCATATTAGAAAAAGAATATGAGATGAGCAATTTAGAAAAACTCTACTATTGTTTAAAAGTGGAATTTATAAGAGATTGGATAACATGACCATTATAATGAGCCAAAGCAAGTACATTAAAGAAGTTTTGAAACAATTCAATATAGAAGAGTGTAAGTCCATTGGAATACCTTTAGATGCCAATTTGAAGTTAATGAAGCACATTGATAAGAGGTTTGTACAAGTTTAGGATAAAATACAAAGTGTTCCATACAAAGCAGCAATAGGCTCATTTATGTATGCAATGGTGGCCATAAAAGTAGATTTTGCATATGTAGTGAGTATTATGAGCCAACACATGTCTAATGCTAGACTTTTGTATTAGGCAATGGTAAAGAGGATATTGAGATATTTAAAAGGCACAAAGGACTTAAAATTATACCTTGGTGGTAAAAACATTGATTTGCAAGGTTATTGTGATGCGGATTAGATTGGAGATATAAATGATAAAAGATCTATAATATGATATGTGCTCTTTATTAGAGTAGGAAACATTTCATAGAATTAAAAAAGACAACCTACCATTGCAAGATCAACCATGGATACTAAATACATGGCAACAAATCATTGTGCAATAGAAGCTTATTAAATAAGGCAAATCTTAGAAGATATTGGACTAGTGCAATTAAAAGCAATTCCAATTATGTGTGATAATCAAAGATGTCTTATATTTGCCAAGAATCCAAGGTATCATTCAAGAATCAAACACATTAATATTCAACATCATTTCATATAAAAGAAGATTGAAGATGGTATAATAAGTATGAGGTATTGTCATACAAAAGACACGCTTGCTAATGTACTTACAAAAGCATTAATAAATGATATATACTACAAGTTGATAAAGGCATTAGATTTAAAAGCCTTTTGACAATTAAAAAAATAGGAGTGTTAAAGATCAACAAGCATTTTCTTGGTTCTTATCAAATAGAATTTAACCATAATAAGTTGTTAATAATCAAAAAGTAGCAAAAGATTAAAACAAGTTATTATAGTGGCGGCTAGGATTTTAGGTGGTGACTAGGTTTAGAAAAATCTAGGATTTAATTGAATGAAGCAAAAAAGGATGAAGATGACTGTAGATGAAGTCTATATATATTGGATGTAAATTCCACCTGTAAATAAAAAGTTTTGGAAGTAAGAATCATCTTATTCTATACTTTTATTTGTGTGCAATCTTATTGATGCTAAGTATTGTGGCTTCTAATTTCTCTTTCTTTAATAGAGATAGCATTTATAGAACCACTTATTGTAAACATATTATAATATATTAAGTTTTAAAATTTTTAAGATATATTAAGTAAGTGCTAACTTAGTTGTTGTTTGATTAATCAAATAAAAATATTAAATATGAGACTACATCCATAATAAAATCAATATTAAAATTTATATTAATATATATATATATATATATATATATCTAAATTTAATATTTAATAAATTAGTAAATTAATTTAACAAGAATAAAATATATTTTATCATAATTTAAACTTGTAATTAAAAAATCATTCAAATTTTTTAAACTATATACTATAAGATTATTAAAGTCTTAGTCTTATATTTATATTTATATATATTTATATTTATATTTAATAATATAATTTTATTTATTTATATCTATTTTATTCTTTTAAATTTTTATTTTTTTATATGATTTTTATAAAATTAATTTTTAATAATTTATTATCTTAAAAAATAAATAAAATTGAAATTCAAAAAGTTTAGTTGTTCATGCAAAGATATAATGTATAATTTGGTACAAAAATATTTTTTTATTTATAAAAAAATTATAATTTTTTAATTTATATTTATATTTTTATTATAATTTAATGTACTAAGATGTTTGATGTGTTGCTATAATATCTAAGTTTGTAATTTATTTCTACTATAAAAGCTAATAAATATTTTAGCAATATTTTTATAATAAGATAATTTATAATTTAACTAATAATTAAATGAAGTCTCATCAAATTAAAATTCAAAAAAAAAAAAAAAAAAAAAAAAAAAAAAACTCAAAGTATTAGAAAGAAAATCTTTAAATTTTAATCTAATTAATAAAAGACTTCAATTTAAATTTTTAGATCTATTTAATATTTAAAAATTGATAAAATATTTTGAAAGTAATGTTTTAAATTTTATAGATTTTTATCATAATTAGTAGGTGGTTGTTTTTAAAAAACTAGATTATATATGAAAATATTGTATAATTAATTATAGTTTTTTTTAATTTTTAAAAATATTCATAGCTAATCCGATGTAAAAAAATTATATAATATTTATTAGATAATCAATACTTTATTTGAATTCTACTTAAATATTTTATTTTAACAAAAATAATAATATTAATAATTATAATTAAAATCATTTGACAATTTAGAAAGTTGTGGATTTCTAAAATAGAAATATACATATAATATAATTTTACAAAATTTTTTAATGTGTACAATATTTAGATTACATTAGTTGATTTTTAAAATGTGTAAAATATTATTCCAAAATAAAAGAGACCAAATCAATAGCTATTGTTGATATTAGTATAGGATTTTTATGGTCAATATATTGCACAAATAAATAATATAGATTTAAAAGATATTCCATATATATATATATATATATATATATATATATATTTATATTTATTTATTTATTTATTTATTTATTTATATTTATATTTTTATATATTTATATTTATATATATTTATATTTATATTTATTTATATTTATATATATTTATATTTATATTTATTTATATTTATATATATATCTATATATTTAGATATATATTTCTAATTTCAACATTTACAACATGCATGTTTTAGCACTTTGGTCTTGAATTTTGGCATATATCAAGTAATTTTGATAATTTTTTTAATTTATTTTATTATTTTTATACATATTATAGCCTCAGTCAAGATAATATAAAAAAATCAAATTTCACTATATCATGTTATTTTAATGATTTTGATCTTTTATTTTATAAAATGAATAAATTAACAGATGGTACTTTAATATTATTTTTATAATTTATATTATTAGTCTAATTTTATAATTTATATTTTTAGTCTATTTTGGTAATTTTTATTTTATCCTATTCATATTTATTAAATAATAGATAAGTTTATAGATAAGTTTGTTATATCTATGATTCTAAATTTCTACCAATCTAAGAAAAAAGTTCAAATTGTATTTTTTAAAAAAAATTAAAATTGGTAGAAATTCAGATAAATAATAAATATGATATTTTTTGGTATAATTGAAGTGATATTTAAAAAATTATTTTAATCTATTTTTAACTATTTAAAATTTTAATTAAAAATATAAAATATAAATATTTTAAATATTAAATTTCTAATAAGTATTATTTTTATACTCAAGATTAATACTCAAGAATTATTATAGCTTTAAGATTAAAAAGTTAATAAAATAATTATATATTAAAGTTTTAAGAAAATACTTAATTTTAAAGTAATATATTTTGGTAGAATCTGGCAATAATAATAGATGACTTAAGAGATTTTTTTTCTATTTTCAATTAATTTATTTGAATGGATTTTAGTATCAAATATACACACAAAGTTATATAAACAATGTGCTTTATCTATTGTTTTAAGGTGTTGTAAGAAGTTTTTACAATCAAGAAAACAATGTGGAATAATTGATTGATATTATGGTTATTCTAAATATATATTAACAAAATCTAAGTGATTTCATGTGTTAATAATGGTGGTTTTCTAATAAGTAGTATCAAAATTACAAGTACCAAGTAATTAAGGTATGTTCTATCAAATGAGCTAGATAATTTGTGACATAATAATCTACTAGGTTTTAATATGGAACAAACTAATTCAAACTTATATAAAAAGATTTTATTATTTTTATATAATTTAAATGATCAAATTAAAATTAATTAGTTTAAATATATTTAATAATGTAGATATCTTTGATTGTCCTATTCACAATATTTGAATAATTAGAAATTTAGTTACAATAGAAATCTAAAACTTAAATTAGTGCCATGTTAATAAACTTGGTAATTAAAATAGTTGTGCATATATTATGTAGGTCAACCAAGAATTATTGGTTGTTGTACAATAGATATTAGTTCTATACATATATTATATAGAAAGTAATGATGTTATGCAAATAATCATTTTAATTACTTATAAGAGAGTTGTTAGTGGTGGATCATGTTAAAAGAGCATTTAAAGAGATATTTATATTTTATTTATACACTGATAAATTTAAAGCTTTTTTTAAAAAATAGTCAATAACTAAATATTAATAAATAATAGATCTCAAATTGTTTATATTATAACTAATATTTAAATTGAAATTAAAAATTATTACTAGATCATCTATGTTATTTAAGCTTGTCTTATTATTGTCTTAATCTATATATATATTATACGACAAATACATCAAATATATATATTTTAAGATTAAATTAAGATATAAAATAAGTTATAAAAAGTTCTGAAGATTATAATTGACTATACTTTCTAAATATTAAAATAGTTTTGAATCTCCTAATAATATATTAAAAGAAAATTAATATTTAAAAATATATATATATAAAATAAAAATATTTTAATTAAATAATAGAAATTAGAATAAAAACTAAATATTTTGCTTTAAATAATAGAATAATTTGCTTTAAATATATTCTCAAATTCCCATAACAAAAATTATTAATGTAAATATGTTTTTAATTGATTTTTATTATTAAATTATTTTTAAAATTTATATTATTGATAGTAATTTTATATAAAAGAATATTTTATCACATTAATGTTTGAAGTATTTTTTAAATTATTTTGGATTTTCTCTATACAGTTACAATTGATAAGTTTTATAGTAAAATTTTATATTCTGGTCTTAAACATATGATATTCAAAAAATTATAAAATAAGATATTTAATTTTAAAAGATTAAAATTTAAAATATTAAGATTTTTTTTAGCAGTATAATTTGTAAGAATTAAAATATCTTTTGTTAATAAAATTAGACATATTAAGAGTTATCAGCCACATAACAAATATGTATACATATATTTTAAAAATTTTAAACATTGACAATAATATATTTGGTTTTAAATTTTAAATTTAATATATTTCAAAAAATATAAGAATTAATAACCAAAAAATGATAAAATTAGTATTCAATAAAACAAAATCAATTGCTCAAAAATTATTGTAAGATGAGTTAAATTAATATTTAAATTTTTTAAAAAAAATTAATACAATTTGTTGGAATTTATAGAGAATATATAATTGTAATAGAATTTTAGATATTATGGGATTTAACAATATAAATTTTTAAATATAAATTACATTTCAAGATCTTAGCTTGTTAATTTAGATCAAAATATTTATTATAGTACTAGCAAAAAATATGTACTCAATATTAATCAAAATTCCTACCAATCTCATATAACTAAATTTGACCCGTTTATGTATTTTATTTCATTGAAATAATTTATACCAAATATTTTGTTTTGGATACATATTACAAGTTAATAAAATATACATTCAAAATTCATAAACAATATTAGTGTGGTTAATAAACTAAATAATTTAGAAATATCATGACATAAAATAATTAATAAAAAATAAAAAAATATCAAATACTATTTTATACTTAAATATTATAATTAATATGTACTTGTAAAATTAAATTATTTATTTTATAATAAGTACATAATAATTATACTTTTATATTATAATAATAAATAAAAATTTAATTTATGGACTTTAGATTAAATTATTTTATTTAATTTATTTAAACTAAACTTTCTTTCAATTAAATGAATTATATGCTTAATACACTTCAATAATATATATATATATATATATATATATATATATACATCTTTATATATTTTATCAAAAATTTAAAATCACATTATTTTAATTTTTAATATAAAATAGTTTAAAAGATTTAAAATAAGCTAATTTGTATCATAAGTTATTATTATTGAAATTTTATTATACTTTAATTTAAATTATTTATTTATTTATTTATCTACTTCAAAATCAGTAATATTTTGTAAATGTGATAAAGCAAAAACAAATTTTTAATTGCAGACAATAAATGATCATGTAGTGCTATGTTATGTATCATTTGTAATACAATACTTATTATTTTCAGGGCATGTTGGTAAGTAATAAGTGAGTAATAGAATTAAAGAGGTATAAAATAATAAAAATTTCAAAATATGAAGATAACAAAATATTGTTCTTAACAATAAGTTGAAGTGCAGATAGATTCTATTATTGTAATCACATCGTTTGAAGCGATTGACAGTGTGATGCATGCTATATTCTCCATCTCATGCTCCATAGATGCCAAAGCAATGCAGAGGGGAAGAATTACCAGTGGTTCGAGATCAATAGTGATGGATTTGAGATTGAAAAACCAAATCCACTTTTTCAGAATTTGCGATTATGTTGGAGCAAACGGACGGACCTGCGTTCCTCTCGAGCATCTTCGGGCTTCACCTCGTACACTACAAGGACTCCACAGTAAACGAGTTAAGCAACGAATCTAGAAGAACCAACGAGCGGGAACGGAATGCGAGAAAACGAGATGAAGGGAGCAGGGAAGGATGGCGAGGAGAGGACACCGAGAACGCGCCGTGGAGGGGGAGGGGGGAGCAGGGCATCTCGAGACTGCAGCTCCATGGTAGAGCGGCGGAGGCGTTGGCGGAGGCGTTGGCGGAGGATGCGAATGAGAGGCAGGGACGAGGGGGAGGAGTGGTGTGAGGAGGGGGCGCCAGTGAAGCGGGGGCAGCGTGGGGGACAGGAGCGGAAGGAGCGGGGGGGCGGGGGATTTGGCAGGGAGGGCGGGGCAGGGCGGGCGTCGTAGAAGGGCGTGGTGAGGCGCCGCGCTATGGAGAAGGAGGGGGCGTTGCAGGGCAGGCGCGGGTGGTAGGAGGCGGGGCCGGGCGAGGGGTCGAGGTCGGGGCTGAAGCGGGTGCCGTGGATGTAGACGGTCCAGAAGGAGTCGAAGGTACCCGGGCCGGGCCCCTGCGCCCGCGCGTTGGTCTTGAACTGGTGCCGCACGTCCTTGATGGTGCCGGGCCCCGGGGACATGGACTTGTGGAAAATTGTCATACCCCCCTCTCTTTAGTAATTAATTAACTAATGAATTATCCAGTCATTCATTCAATCAATCTCTCTATCAATTAACCTTCTTTCTGCTCCTCCCTCATCTCTGTCCCCCCCCCCCCCAACCTCCTCTCACCCTCTGAACAAATGCAATATTCTGCATTTCAGTAGTAAATGCAATCTTACTCTCTAAAGATTGTCAATCATTATCAATCATCATTTCACACACAAAAATATATATATATATATATATATATATGTATTGTAAACATAAAATTGAAAGGAGATATTAAGATTTGATTTCTTCAGAAAAATACTAATTTGCTATCAATTAGTCAATATTTTATATGATTTTAAAAAAAAAAATTGTGGTTCAATATTCTATTCTACAACACCATTTAACATACTATTGGAAAAATAAATCAAACTAGCATATATAAATTTAAATAATGTATAAACTAGCATATATAATAATAGCAATAATATCAAAGCAAATGCATTGTAAAATAAAATGATAAACCAAAAACTAACAAACCATTTTTTTTTTCCAAAAATTGTTTGAATCTGAACATATGATTTTGTGTAGTATTCAGAATCTTTGTGGTGAACCCAATTTTTTCTAATGAAAAGGTAGGTTAATCAAAAAATGTAAAACTGAACAATGAAAGGATGCACCTCCTACCAAAAGGTGTAACTTTACATAAATTTAAATTAATTTATAATTAATCTTAAAATTACCACATTAACAAGACCATTTAATTATAATCTTATCTTAATTTTAATTTACTCAAATACTAAGAACTTGTATTTATATATATAGAGAGAGAGAATAAACTTATTGATGAGATCATAACATACAAAATAAATTTATCATTATGCTTTTTATAAAATGTTACAATTTTGGGCAAATTAGAGAAAAGAATAATTTTATAACCTTGCTCTAATTTGCTCTAATTTGAAATTTTTGATTATCTTTCAATCTTTAAATGATATTTTTGAGAAATTTATACAAATTGTATTAAAAATCATTATAAGCAAAAAATTCATGAAGAAATATAATCACATAGATTTGAAATTGTTATATTCTACAAATTATATACCATTCTCCATAAATGATATTTGTAAAAAATTTAAATTCTTGAAAGAAATTTATCAAAAAAGTGTACCATGTAAACAAGATTGTAATCCATTTTCAAATTCACTGTAAATATTACCAAATAATCCCATATTTTAAAACAATTCAAAAATTAGATGCATTTTAAGTTTTAAGCTTATTTTTAAAAGATCACTTATACTCGTGAAAATATGATGACCTGAATGAAAAAAATGTATAAAATCATTATATATATATATATATATATATTTACATATACACATACATACATGCTTCCACACAAATATATACCTTAGTTCTAAAATACACAAAATATTATCATCAAAAAAAAAAAAAAAAAAAAAAAAAAAAAAACTTAGAAATTTTGAATATGAATATTAATAAATGATAATAAAGTGATATTTGAAAAAAGTAAAAATAAATTTATATTAAATATCTTATAAGAATATTATTAAATATATTATAAAAATTTCTTAAATATTTTTTCTTAAATTTAGAAAAGAACCGCTAGATGGACACCTCTCTTTTATTGCATGGATATACCTCCCCCCCTCCCTCATGCCACCTACCTCCACATACATACACTATAGTCATAGAAATGTGTTCAATAAAAGGTAGATTTATTTTCTTTAAAAACATAAGAGTATATGTTTTTGGAATTAAATGGCAAAAGAAGGTGATAGTTAAACATTGAAATTTTCTCATTGTAAATCATAAAGGCTTAAAAACCATCTTAAATAATTTAAAAAGACATATTATTGGCCAAGTATGAACATACCCTCTTATGTTTTTTACGAAAATAAACCTATCTTTTATTGAAGACACTTCCATGACCATTCTGTGTATATGTAGAGGTGCATGGAACAAAGGGGTGACCATGCAATAAAAAGAGGTGTCCACGCAGCAATTCCTATGAAGAAAAGTTATTTATTATAATTATTATATAATTTTAAATTTTTTGATAAATAATTTTTGTTTAAAATGTATAAACTGATATTTTTTAAAATAAATTTTTACAAAAGATAGATTATAAATATTAAAATATTAATATAAAATAATTAATTATAAAATATAATTGAAATATTTTATTAATATTAATATAAAAACCTTAAAGATTAATATTAAGAATTAAAAATTTAAAAGTAAGAAAAATAAATAAACCAATTATATGATTAAAATTGATAGGGTTTATCTTTAGACTAACAATGGCATATAAAACCATATCATAGAACAATAAATTTATATAAGCAAGTAATATTTTAATAAAAATTTAAATTTAAATTTAAATATTGTATTAAAATAAAAACATGAATGTAGACTAATATTTTAAATCTGATTTTTTACTTTCAGTCTCTTTATTGATTTTGAATTGTGTATAGATATTTCTATAAAAACATTTAAAGTGTTAATCCAAATTTTCTTATAATTTCTATAAATAGTTCTAAAAGTCAATTTGGATCTAATTTAATTATATATCTTTATTAAGAATCTACTATAATATATTTAAAAATCTATTAAAAAAACTATTTTAGAATAGAATATATTTTTTATAAATAAAATACTTTTTTTAGATATAAATTTGTATAGACTTATTAAAAAAAATATTCATGTTAAACTAAAAGATTAAAAAAAAAGAAGAAAAGAAATATATATTTAAAATATAAAATATCAAAATAACTATTTTTAAGTATAGTAATTATTAGAAAATCTTAAGTCAAGAATAGAGTTTAAGAAAAACACTAATAAAATTGAAAATAGCCCCAAGCTTATTTCTACATCTATTAGTTAATACAAATGTAATGTGATGACTTTCCAAAGACCTCAAGGCTTGTTGGACAAATTTTTAAGGTATAGGACACTTTTCACACTAATTTCTTAGGTACAATATACTTTTAGGGGAAGTTTCTATAGCCATAAGGTACATTTAAGGTTATTTATAAATCTAATACATGTCTAAAAAGTAAAAAAAATTATTTACTTAATTTTTTTCTACTTACTTCTACTTACTTCTATTACTTGAGTAATTTAAGTATTTTTGACAATATCTACAAGTTTTAATTATGTCATAATAATATTTTCAAATATTATTTTGAAATTCATATGTGGAAACATTTGTAATAAGAGGTTTTTTAGAAATTACTATTTTTCAGTTATTAAAATTTAAATAATAATAACAATAATAGATAAAATATATTTTTAAAAACTTTAATATAATATCTTTAATAGTTTTTGATATTTTTTTAAAATATTATTTTTGTAACATAATAATAAAATAAAATAAAATAATATATCATACTTAAGATTAGATATAATGAACAAGGTGGCACCTTTAATACAAATATATCAAATGATAAGACAAATATTTTTTGCAAGAAAATTTAACTTTATTATTATTTTTTTATCTTAAATTTGAGTTAATTACATTAAATTACAAATTTATAGCAAATATTGACAAAGATAAATTAACTTGGAGTAAAATGTTTAATGGTTTAATTCTAATTTGTATGCAATTATTATTTTATATTATAAAATATTAAATTTTTTGATTGACATTATTAAATAAAAGTAATACTCGTAGTATTAACAATAATTCTTTGTACATTCATTAATACAAATTAATTTTGAGTTTGTTAAAGGATTGATAAAAATTAAATAAGCTTTTATATTAAGTTAAAGTAAAAGGTAAAATATTCTAGTGTCTAGATTTCACTATTTATATTATAATCATAATTTCTTTTTTTCTTTTTTTCTTTTTTTCCCCTAATGATTGATCTAAACTGGATCAAGGTAAGATGAAGCAGTGTAGTAGAGGAATGTGACAAGTGACAAAGGTGATGCGACACACCGTCGCAGAGGAGGAAGAAGGCAATGTCAACAGCCACGTGCCGCATCATATCAGAGAGTGTATGAATGTACACGTGGCACTGGGATTGGATTATGCAATACCACACATATATACACACACACACACACTGGTCGTCATCCTTTCCTTTCCTTTCCTGGGGGTCTGTCTGCAAATGACAACTCTCTTGCGTCGCATCTGTCCTCCACTCCGCTGCAGTCATGGAAGCCGAGATATATGATCGTCTCAACCTGCAGGACAACTCTCTCGTCCGCTCTTGCCTCTCCAAATTCGGTACTGCATCATCTCACCATCATCATCAACCGACATCATCATCTCCATCACAATTTCTTAACCTCAATGTATATATTTCCACACACACACGCACACAAATGATTTGCTTGAATGTGTGTTGCAGGGCTTCATAGTTTCGGCATTTGTTAAGGATACTACAGGTTCCTGCAACAAAACATCTTGATGCGGAAGCAGTTGTATACAGTTCTGATTGTGGCTTAAATCGACTTTGGAATTGTGGGCAGGTGCAGAGAAGGAGTACGTCAAATTCAGCGGGCATGTGGTGAAATTCTATGGTCCGTTTAGTGGGAACAAGTTTCTGCAATGGCTAAGGATGGGGACGAGAGTGCTTCTCATCACCAACGCCGCTTTGTACAACCTCAAGGGTGACAACTTCGACTGCCATCGCCGTCTCCCTCTCTCCAAAATCTCGTCGATCATCCGATGCTACCTCAGGCAACAATTTATTATCAAAGTGAGACGGGTACGTGCTCGAACCAGATAAATTGAGCCTAGCGAAGTCAGAATCGATCGGCACTTTGGCACGAGATATAAATTATAAGATCTGAAACGGCGAAGTCTTGAATTGGAAGCATGACTTCACGAAATTATGCGTGCTACGCGCTGGTGCAGGAGAAAGCGCGCAGCTATTTAAGTGAGGAAGTAAGTGTGATCTGCGACAGTATCCGATTTGCTCAAGCGGTCAAGTGCCATGCAGCATGCCCAATAACATATAAGGTATCCTGTTTTCCTAAAGTTTCAAAATGATCCTCTCAGAATGGACCAATTTCCTGCTGAACAATAGAATTCATTCGACAAATTACAGTCATCTTCGTTCGCAAGAATTTGATGGATTGTAGAGTGGTAAGAAAAGTATCCACCTTATGGACTTCGATTGTTCCCTACTATTATTGTTCCAATACTGGGTCTTGTAACTCCTACTTCACTAAATTACAGGAGTGCACCGAGGGTGAGATCTATGTCGGCAACACTAGAGTACTGTAGTCAGGGTTGAAAGTGAGATTTTGGCTGTCAGTAATCCTATTCGCATAATGATCTGGAATGATTGGTCATCGAGTATGTTGAATGAGCAAGTTGTATTTTTTTGCATTAAAAGTTCCATGATGCCTCAACCATGTAAGGTGTGCAGAAGAAAAAAGAGTTGAACAACTTTGTGCTGCGCATGGCGAAGCACACCCTCAATACAATAACCGCCAAGGTACGCCAAGTCTTCTTCATGCAGCTTACCAACATGAGTTTACTTTCTGAGAAGTCTCTCTCCTGTGCTTCTGATTCCAATCAAGACTGAGCCTCTATACAATTAGTGTTGGGCATCACAGGCGAAACCCGTAATTAATGGCCTGAACGTTGAACTGTTACGGTTTATTATTAGTCTTTGTTGACGGAAATTTTTACTGCTTGTACTGGCTTTTTCGTGATCATGCTGTGAAGGGTTTCGACAACATTTCAACGTGACAAACAGTGTCTTCTGACACGGGTTCTATTTAGATTGCAAGCACCTCGTCCCTACAATCTTGTGCACAGTTGGCGCAGGAAGATGAGACCCGGAAAAAATATGTCATTGACAATATGGACGGCGTGAGCGAACGCGTTGAAACGGTGGATGCTGATGCTGTCATCGCCGAGTACCTCCGAAGGTCAGTAGACAGCGCTGGTTTGTTTACTAGTGGAAGACAACGCTTGCACTCTCGTTGTTTTTGCACCGACTCGAGAACATCTTGGCGAAATGTATTCGTCTGCAATTATTATACATGACTCTTGCTTAATCTCCATGATAAGCTCAAGTTTGGTTCCGAAATCTTGTGCGGTATAAGATGAGCGACAACCATATCATCCATTGACTGTGACAACGAACTATGAAAAAGAACAGCTGAAAGTTGGACCTGTAAGCATTAACACATAATAAAGGATGCAAGATGCGAGGGGCTTCGTTCATGCTCGAAGCAGTGTTTCAATTCGCAGAATCTGGTCTGACCTACTAACATGGTGATGGCACAGGGCCCAAGCGAAGCCAACGGAGTCGGAGTGAGCAGGAGCGAGCTTTTACACTGAGGATAAAGGGAAGGAGATTTTTCTAAGGGGATCTTCGCCTGAAACATCCGACACAATCCATGGAACTAAGGGCACGAATTCCCGAAGGAGCTTGGCACAGCAGGGTGGTAAGGAATTCCCTGGGGGAGAAAGCGTCACAGCGGGGTCCTTGCCTTCACCAGCTTCGCAGGCTGGCAGTCAGGCTCGGTGTCGTGGAGGGATCGGCACAAGTATGAAGACAGCCCAATGCATGATCTGACCCATGATCTTCTTCCCAGTTAGATCCGCAGTTTGCAGCCCCCCGAGTTGTGGGTCCACGAGGGAATGCGGCGGAACGGGAGTCCATGAATGCAAGGCCAGGCCCGGCCCAGCCCGGCCCGACCAGGCAGTGCATTGGCGAGAGCTTTGTGGCTCTGCCCTTCCCGTCCCGTCCCGTCCCGTCTCCCCCCATGCCCTGCCCTCCCCCTCTCCCTTGGTGAGCATTTGCCTTCTTCCCTTCTTCATCCTTATCACCCTCCCCCTCATGGATTTCGGATGTATGATTCTCATCTGTGTCGGAATTCTGTTTAATTTCTGTTTTTATCCTTGTTCCACGTCTATGGTGTGTGTCTTCGTCACTCTACAGCCACTAATATGGATAATATTGTTTTCAATTGCAAAAGCAGAATTCATGTGGAAAACTGCTGATGAAAAACATGTTAGAAATAGCGTTCTGTATTTAAACACAGTGGTTCATTGGAAATTTTAGAATTTACAATATAAAACAAAATAAAATATAAGCAAACAAATAAACACAGAAACTACTTTCTAAGATGGATTTTGTGATATGTACTTTTTTTTTAAAAATCTTGGTTCAAGGTTGACACGATTCATCAGTCACGTTCGACTCATCATTGAACCTTGTCCACACAATGTCTAACTTATGCATTTCAAGCCGCAAAATTTTCTAACTCATGAATCTCAAGTCAACATTTTTCTGTTCATGCAATAATTCATTCTGTAATTTTAATCAAGTACAGTTGATGAAAAATTAAAGCCCTATTGTTAGCTTTTGATTACTTAAAAATATATAAGGTTCTAATTTCTTGCACCAGAACAACAACATTGATGCATTATATTATATAAACATTGATACACCTACAGATGAAGATGAAATTAAATAACTACAAATATTAAATGTTTAATAAAGTGTATCATTTAAATGTAAATATAATAGCAAATAATTGGTTGATGGAAAATGGTGAAAAAATAGTATTTATTCTTTTAAATAAAATATTTGGTAAATTATTATGATTCTAAAAATAAAAAGAATACTTACTATTTTAAATTTAAATTTGAATACGTGCTACAGTGACTTGATAACTGAATTTTAACATATTAATAAAAATCTCAATGCTATAGAGGTTTGGACTTTTTTAGTTTAAGGATTGCTAAATTAGATATCATTACATTCAATTCTGTTAATAAATTAAATTGGTACATATTTAAAGGTTTTTTTAATTATATTTTATATTTCATATATTTTTTGCATTGTAAATATATGTGTTGTGAGTGCTGTTAATAATCAATTGATTTGATGAATAATTTTTTCTAATTATTTTCAAAAAAAAGTTTTAAACCTTTTATATATATATCAAATAAATTTTAACTATTATATATTCCATTTGAATTAATGTCAGATGCTCAAAAACATTATACTAAAGAATCAATTTTGTCAATATGTAGAACTACAAAGAAATCCAATAAAAAATTGAGATATTTATTACAGATTCATACACACTATTCTACATGATTGTGATAGAAACTTAAAAGAATAATTAATAAGATATTAATAAAATATAATTGATTAGAAAATATAGATTATTTTAAAATTTTAAAATTAAAATATTTTTTAAAATTTTACTTTCGCATATATATATGTATATATATATATATATATATATATTACAGGATATCAAGTTCTTAGTAATAATTTTAAATATGTATCTTGAGAAAATGTTAAGCATAATATTTGGTGTTAAAATGAATAATTTACAACCACTTTTATCAGATTACAATATATTCTATTTTAGATTATCTGAAACATAAATTAATCATTAATTTATTGTTTTTAATTAAATATACAAGAATAAATAGTGAATTAAATATAAAAGAGTTAGAATTGCTTTTTATTCAGATAAAATGAAAAAATGGTTTTATACATCAAAATAATTCAAAATTTTAGTTTGCAATAAATCTTTCTGATAATTAAAAATGTTGTTAGAGCAGTATTGATCATTTAAATATTTTGAAATATTAAATTTTAAACCAATACTTAAACTCAAATTTATCTTAATATTTATCATAATTTTTTTGTTTTTAAACAAAGAAGTAAGTATAATCATATATATATATTTAAAGTAAATTATAAAATAATTATCTTCAAAATATTAAAAGTGAAAATTGTTAAATTTCGGGTTTTTTGGAATTTGATGTGGAAATCACACTTTACTGATCAATAATAAATTTTTGATAGTGATCATTTGTATCTAAGAGTATTAAAAATTTATAATGGTGATTTATATACATTTTTAATTTTTAGTTATAAGACTAAAACATATTTCAATTGAGTTGTTAATTTTGTGTTGAGTATTTTTCTTAAAGATATATATATATATATATATATATATTTGAAGAGAATTGAGTGTTCTGAAATTTAATTTTAAAAAACTGTATACAATGTCATTTATGATTGAATCATCTCAAATGCAGTAAGAATTGCCTTCCTGTGTCAACCAGCATCTTCATCAACTTTTGTTTCAAGTAAAATTAACAATTTATAAGTTTTTATTTCTTTCCATCTGTGTAACTATTTTTGCTCTTTGATTTTTTTAATATTATTAATATTTTTTAATAACATTGAGTAATTAGATTGTGTATTTTTAATAATGTTATTACTATGATGTTTCAAGGGACTAATTTTTGAGATGTCATATCTACAACATATAAAACAACATTATAAAAATAGTGCTTAAAGTAAATCATACACCGTGTCATTAGATGTTTTCTTAAAAGTAATTCAGCTAACCAGTGATTGATACTAGTAAACAAATTAAGAGCACATTGTATAATATGAGTGATAGGCTTGCAAAAAAACATTCACAGGATTCAAAATACAATAAGTTTCAAGCTGCAAACAAAGACAATCTGACAGAGAATACAAAGAAAAGAGAGAGAGAGAGAGAGAGGGGTGGCAGCGAAACAGGCAGAGAGTTGGGCAGGGAAGAGCGAGGAGGAGGAAGAGGAAGACGAGACCTGATTCACTCACTCACTCCAATGCTCTTCAATCAATCACGTCTCTTCTTGTTCATGCTCTTCAGCGGAGGCACCCCACGCTCTCTTCAATACCCCTCCTCCCCCCCTATTACTTGTGTTTGCCCATTTGTCTCCCTCCTGCCATGTCTCCCTTCATCTGCAAGCTGTGATGCAATGCCACACCATGCTCGTGCTCTTCCTTCCTTCCCCTCTTCTTGCAGCGTCGGCGCAAGGCTCACCGCCGCGTGTCCTCCTCCACCGGGTACCATGAGCTCATGCTGCAGCAGCAGTGCTGCAGTTTTTCACGATGACGCAGAGGGAAGGATGTAAAAGCGAGGTGTAGAATCATGTATCCTTTCTTTGGGGATATCCAAGCCCGACCTGTCACTCTTCGACGCTCCACACATGCGGGAGAGGATAAGAGGTAACATAATCCGATCGGAGAAAGGGGATCTAAATTTACACGGCAAAGGCGGGGGCGCAGACAAGCTGCCGACGCATCTATGCCAGGGAACAGCTCCGCCACCTTCATCGCCTGGGAGGCAGTGAAGGAGCGACGACCTAGGATGCGGGGAGGCATTCGGAAGCTGGGGAAGAGGCAGAAGGCGGATCGAGTGGGCAGGGGGATGACCGCCAGGTGCATGATTCTAAGTGTGTGAGAAGAAAGCATGCGGCCACGTTAGATGGTGCATCCTGTACACCTGTTGTTTCAACATCATCCTCTTGTCGTCCCCTCCTCCACAAGCACACAGGGTCATTTTGGGAGATCTACATCAAGCTTTCGCAGCCTCCCCTCATGGTCATTTCTGCACGCGTGTTCCCCTACTGATAGTCGAGCCTTGTCAGGCTAAAGTCAAGGCAGGGCAAGGTGACTGGGAGACCATTTTTGCTTTCGGTCGTGCCATTAATGAATACTTCGCTCTTATTCTTTTGCTTTTCTTTCACGCCTTCTGGGCCCTACCCATGCCCGTCGCCTGGCACCCTTACGAAGGTTGCTTCCTCACTTTACCGGCGCCACGATCCTATGTTGGTTGTAGCCATTGGATGTTGGCCGTGTTTTGGTGCTGCTGATTCCATCATTTCGGATGCATCTTCGAGGCTACTGGGGTTGCCCTTTGTCGCTGGCTGGTAGGTTGTCTTCTCGGATGCGAATGGCGGATCGATTTCATGGTGACGTGTTGGTAAGCTTCGAGGTTTCTTGCGTGTAGGAGCTTGGATATGATTCTGGTTGAGGGGCTATTTGGGTTAGAGTGGTTTTTCTGAGATTGTTCGTAGTGCTTACGTTTATGATTGTAGGGACTGAGTGCTCTGCGGATTTGGTGGTGTGTTTTTGGTGTCGATGTGGTGAGTTTCCAGTATTTGCATTTTGGTTCTGTCGGAAGTTGGTGGGACTGAGATAGGAGTTCGAAGTTTAGATAGGTATTAGCGCGTCTCTGTGAAGGGGGCCGGAATTGAGGCTTCCTTGCGGTTTCTGCAGTTGTCTGCGCTCTCCTCCTTTGTTTGTGGGTGTGTCCCTACCTGGTAATGTGGTGGGGGTGTTTTGGTTGACGAAAGATCTTTCTTTTTCCATTTGTATTTTTAATGCACGCATCCTCGGCGTTCTAGTGCGGTGAGTCTTGTGCATCAGGACGTGTTGTTGTGCAAGAATAGTTGCAAGAGGTTGTACCGGTATCTTGCTTGGCGCTAATGTTCTTAACAGTTAGCTTACTAACATATCGTGAACAGGGACTACTGACTTGGCCTTCTCAAGCAAGGGCGTGCATTTGTTGTCTGCGTTGGTTTTTGAACATTCTATACTATAACGTTGCTGCCAGCTTCGTACCTTGAGGTAACCTTCGTACTCAGCTATGTAGTGCTATGCCTCTGACATTTGCGTACAATGAAGTTATTTTGTTGCTTTTAATCTGTGAGACTAGAGCTTATCTATAGACTGCTCTCTAATTGACACTTCTCCATTCTTACAGAAAATTTGGTTTTGCTGTCACAATGTCGTGGACGTACTTTTTGACTTATACGACGTCGTCTTTGTTTACGAATAGAGACATTTGTTGATGTTGGAATAAATTTGCAACATTAAATGGAGTCACACATGTCTTTGTCTACTCTTTCGAAATTCCGTTCCTTTTATTACAATTAGGGTTGCAGATAAATGAATTAAATTGGGTGTCACTGCTCAGGGTTTAACACTTGCCATTGTTGTCGAGTTGCAGTTGAGGTTGAGGCGAGAAAATAGAGATCTCTACTTGTAGAAAGTTAATCCATCGCGACATGGCAACTGTGAGATGTGTCCTTCGATTACAGCCTGGTGCAGTTGAGCTTAGCCAAGGTTTAGGGTTGCCACAGACAGTAACTGCTACTTCGAGGAGCATGGATGGTTCCAGTTCTTTACCTTCGGCAACTTTCACTGTATTTAAATTCTCCCCTGTCTGCCCCATCCTACAATCTTCGAATTCGACTCTTCGTTTTAGAACCATAAATTCATCAGCTACTCTCCGAAGCTCCTTCAACCCCTGTCTAGAAGTCTTGAGGTTTGGAGCTAGTCCAGGGAGGTTGTGGAGGGTGGAACATGGACTTGGTGGGCGCGTCCAGTCCCTGGGAGCCACAGAGGAGGCGCACATGCCATTTGAGCAAGATAGGAGGTCATTAGAAGTTACATATTTTACTGAAACTGGCCCTTCATCGCCATCTCCTCCACGTAGCAAGGATAGAGCAGATGATTTATCTTTGAATAATCCTCTGCTCCGACAGCACCGTCTAGGATGTGGCTGGTTGGGCGTCGTGTTGGAATGGGAGGGTGTAATCGTCGAAGACGATTCCGAGCTGGAAAGGAGAGCTTGGGCCGCCCTTGCTGAAGAAGAAGGAAAGAGACCACCACCGACCTTCGTCCTTAAACGAGCAGAAGGCATGAAAAACGAGCAGGCTATCTCGGAAGTTCTGTGCTGGAGTAGAGACATCCTTCAAATGAAGCGCCTGGCCATCAGAAAGGAGGACCTGTACGAAGAGATGCAAGGCGGTTTGTACAGGTTACGGCCAGGATCTCGTGAATTTGTACAGACACTCAAGAAACACGAAATCCCTATTGCGGTGGCATCCACGAGACCTAGGAAGTATCTGGAGAGAGCTATTGAAGCAGTTGGCATGGAGGGTTTTTTCAGTGTTGTTCTTGCTGCTGAAGATGTCTACAGGGGTAAACCAGACCCTGAGATGTTCATGTATGCGGCAGAGAGGCTCGGCTTCATTCCTGAGCGTTGCATTGTATTCGGAAACTCCAACTCCAGCGTCGAGGCAGCCCATGATGGATGCATGAAGTGCGTGGCTGTTGCAGGAAAACACCCTGTTTACGAATTAAGTGCTGGAGACTTGGTTGTTCGCAGACTTGACGATTTGTCTGTGGTTGATCTGAAGAATCTCTCGGATCTGGACTCTCCAGAGTTCCAGATCCCAGAACCGGAGTTGGAAATGGAGGTCGAAGAGGAACGAATTTTTCCCCAGGTCACCACTAGGGATTGGTAGTCGCAGGTTCCTATTAGATGTATTTCAAAGCATCGCCATTATGGTGCGCAGTTGGTGTAAATCTAGAAAAAAAAAACATTGTGATCATATCAAAAATTTGTACAGCATATTCTTCTGATTCTTGTAATAAAGCTCATTCTTGTAAATTGTAAACAGATCTGCATCTTGCACTGGGAAGTATAAGGAGCTGTTAAATTCCTCTTCTGCTAGCGTTGTGCAAATTTAGCTGTAAATTAGTAATGCATTACAGTAAAGCAAATTGCTTGTGCCCAGATTGTGTCGTGATCGTCTAGGTAGAGGATTGGGTGATATCATTCGTACCTTTCATCTTTTGACAGCTGATGTGCATGCACTTCAAAAGCTGCAAACACAGTTTTAGAATGCGACTGATTCTTTGAGTGTGGTTCAGTTTTTTTAAACTGGAAATATTATCCTTTAAGAAAGGTACAGTGGAACGTGAGTGTATTTATATATATAACCTAGAAATTTTGGCTTTTATGAGTGGATGTATTCTATTCAAAATACTCAAATATTATATAATTTTTTGGACAGGGGGTTGCAATGGATAAGTAGGATATCTTATTGATGATTGTGTTTGAATTAACTCATCATTTCAACAAGTTTGATTGACTTAAGCTCTTTTTTCATGCTTCTCATAATATCTTAGGCTTAACATTATGTCAATAACTTATCTTGAGCACAAAGTTCTTTCAGACCAATGTTTTGACCAAGAAAATCAAGATGTACTAATAACCTAGCAATACCAACTACATGTGAGTAAAGCATCAATGTCATTTGAGGCAAGAATCTTCAACATTGAACTTTAAAGTCATAATGTAATTTCTTACTTTAATATTTTTATTTTTAGAAACAAAGATAATTTTGAGAACAAAGTCTTGAAGCAATATAAATTTGGGCGAATTCTTCACTGCTAAGCACCTCCAAGCAACAAAATGCATTTGAAATATAGCTCTATAGACAAATTGGAGCTTTAGACAATGAAAAAGAATTAGCACATGCAAACTGAATTTTTTAAATTTAAACTAAAACATGGTTTAAAAAAATGTCATTGAATGATGTTATGTTCAACCAATATTTTAAAATTTGTGCAGAATTGTTACTCCACATACACTTTTAAGCCTTTTCTTGCACACATTAATTATCAAAGAACCTCCACTAAATAATAGTTATAATTTTGATAAAATATCCCATTCTTTTATCTAAAACCTATTTCAACCACCTAGTTTGTTTTGTTTTTGTAAAATAAATTATATGATATTAAGAATAGTGACATGGTGTATTAAAAAAAATTAGGCTAAAATTATTGATAAGACATTTTTCTTTCTAAGACAACATCTCAGATAAAACATCTTTTGAGAAATTATGAATTTAAAAAGAAAAATTAAAAATTAAAAAAAAAGTCAAAATGACTAATTTTTTTTAAAAATAATTTATTCTAAAATAAAAATAATTTATTGTATTCCTCCAATCCCTTAATGACCTACTAATTATATCTTATTGAAATATCCTTGTAGCCTAATTTTTTTATTTCTCAAATCTTTATGGAATCTACTTTATTACCTCCTGGCTAAAATTCCACATCCAAATTTTAATACTCCACATTTAATTAGAATCATCAAAAAATAAATCAAACCACAACTTATTAAGAGAAGTTTTGTGCATAAAATCAATGTAATAAGGTCTTTTCATCAAAAAGCCAAAGTGATAGATCTTTTTGAACTCTAACAATATTCATTTTGTGACTTTATTATTATAAACTTATTTAATATAAAAGGTAAAATAATATATAAAAAATATATAAACTTAAGGATTACTTATAAATTTTTTTCTTCACAATCTATTCTTGTTTTTAGAATACAAGTGCAATATTATAAATAAAAGAATTTTAATTTAAAATATGGTTGTGAATATAATGCCACATTTGTTGTATATTTTTAAAAATTATATATAAGTCTATATTTACAAAATAATCCTTGCATTGAATAACTTCATAAATATTCCAAAATATAATTACAACTAAATCTTTATAAGAAATAGAAATATAATAAAAATTATAAGAAGAAAATTAATTAATTGTAATAAAGTAATAATTGCTACTAATTCTTTATATTGGTTTATTTTGTATTGTTATTTAACTTCCCAAATAAATCAACTAATGATCTTTCAAAAAAAATAAAATAAACAAATAAGACATTAGTCTAGTTACATTGATTCTTTATCTATTCTTAGCATTAAATATAATAGTTTGTTTTACACTATAAAAGCAAATAAAATAGTATTCTATCATTTTACCTTCTTATTCTAATTTTTATTATTAATATTCACATATCTAGATTTTATTAAATTTATAAATTAAAATTTATATATTTAAAAAACCAAACATAAATGAGAGTATCCAAAAAATTAGATAGTATTTTTATTTTTTTTATTTGTATTTATTAAGACCTTTTTTTTTACAAAAATCTAAAAATCAATAATATTTTATAAGCATCTCAATTCCTTTGTAAAAAAGAACAAAAGATTAGAACCAAAGAGAACCATTTTACATGTGCTTTTAAGCACATATGACAAATATTTATCTTTATATTAAATAATAAGATTACTAAGTCTCTTTTCAATAATTTTAATACAAAGATATTTTATAAATAAAGAATAAAATTTTAAACATAATTTCAAGACCTTAGAAACACTTCTAAGATTTAAAGTAATTAATTAAATAATTTTAATAAACAAAAATAAACAAAAATTGATCCACGAAAAATATGTTATTATTAAAAATTGACTTTGTATTCAAAAGAATATTTAAATTTCTTTTCTAGACACTTAGAGCTTTTGATTGTGGCTTAAGACTTTTTTAAAAAAAATAATAAATCTTATTTTTTAATAGTCTCAACAATAACCAGTTTATATATAATGTTAATATTTTACTTTTAAATTATAAGAGATGTAAGATAAGAATGTATAATAATCTAAATTCTTTCTGTTTACTAAAAATATCTTTAATTAAAAATTATATAATATTGTTAAAATAAATTTTGTCAAAAGCCTAATTTACTTCCCTAACTTTTTCATTCTTTCTTTCTTATTAGCCAATATAAAGAAAAAAACTATCTCTATAGTTCTAAAAAATAAAATATAAAAACCAAAAAGAAAATTTTAAATTGATATTATATTAAATCCAAATCAATCTAAAATTGGTACAATATTTTAGATATATGTTATAAATATTTTTGTACCAACTCAATAAATTTTAATTTTAATTAAAAAGATGATTTTGGATCTTTGACCTTGTTATTTTTTGAAAATAAATTATTCTTTAGAAAGACTCTTAGATACAAAAATAAACAACAACAAAAAATAAAATAAAATAAAATAAAATAGTCTATCTTAGTCTACCTATCTTCTTCAACTTAATATTTTTTTTGTATTAGTCATATTACAAATATTATTAAATTTATTTAATGAAAAGACTAAAAAAAAACTTTATTAAATTAAAATTTGATATACTAAATATATTTGGAACCATATAATTAAAGGTGATTTTTTTATAAAATCAAAAATTTATTTGATTCTAATTTAATCTTAAAATCTATTTATTATAACACAATATTATCAAAATCATTTCCATTTTTTTTAGTGTACATAAAAATATATTTTGTCATCCACAAATAACAGATTATATTATTATTTATTTATCTATTTTTCTAATTTTTTTCTCTCTTATTCTAATTATGATATTTAAGCACTCACTCTCTCTCTTTCTATATGTGTATATATATATATATATATATATATACCTCTCTCTATATATATATACATCTCTCTCTCTCTCTATATATATATATAAATTGATGACATATACATACATCACTTCACTTAAGATACATTTTAATTTATTAGTTTCTTATCTAGTACCTTTAGCTAAAATATCAAGGACATGAATTTAATAAAACTTGTGTAAAAAAACCATCATTTAACACAATTAAGAAAGAAATATAAGGAGTATATTTGTAAGAGAAGAAGATATTAGATTGGCTATAGCTAAATACAAAAGACTAAAGAGTATTGAATCAAGATTAAAGTACAAGAAAGGAGTTGATATGACTAAGAATTGTTGCAATCTTGTTTTTATATGTATTGGCTTACAAGAAGTCTATATGGAAGTTTTTCTTAAAACAAAAGAGGCTTATAAGTCAACTGTCTAAGTTGCAAGATGCTTCTATAGTAACTTCCAATAAATACAAAACTTTAAATAAAAGTTTTTGTAATTATATGGTGTATTTATAAATCTTACATATATCTACTAAGTTTTATTTATTTTTTGTTTCTTAAAGAAGATATTATTTACTTGACCTATTTCTATTTATTTTTATTTAGTTAAGTAAATTTAATATCTATAACAAAAAATATGGTTTTTTTAAGAAATAACTAAGATAATTATTTTTCTTAAGTTTTATACTTTGATATATTTTTTATTATATAGTAAAATACAAATAAAATATATTACCAAAAAGATCAATAATAATTACATCTATCTTGAGTTTTTTTTAGATATTAATATAGGCTTTTAAAAAATCCATATTAAACCTCCATTAATTTAAAATAATATTCATAATATATATATATATATATATATATATATGTTGGATGAAAAGAACATGCTTTAATTAAATCTATATCATCTATGTGATTGTAAATACAATATCAACAACAAAACTTTTATATTATCACTTTTTTTCTATATGTTATATTCATGAAGAAATGTTTCTTTTATGAAGAGGTTTATATTATGTTGCTACAAGTTTATATATTACATTGGTTGTTTGGTGTTATATTTTTTATGCTTTTGTGAGATTGTAAAACCATTACTTTAATATTGCTGATTTATTTCTCTAAAAAATTGATATTCTGTTTTATTTTTTATTTGTTTATATGAATTTCTTAGAATTTTTTTTGTATTACTTTGTAGTAAAAAGTTATCAAAGAATCATGATCTATCTGAAATCAATTTTTTTAGAAAGAAAATATTATTAGCCTACTTTAAACTGTATGTTAGTTGGTTTATTTAATTGTAACTAAAACATATTATTTTATTTTTAATGTTTAATTTTTAAATTTAATTTGATGTCATCTTGATTTTATAACTATATTTTAATTTAATTTAATATATTCTATTTAACTAGTTATATATATATATATATATATATATATTTTTTTGAACAATTTTCGTATGACTAAAATTTATGACTAAATTTTTTGTATGATTAAAATCTAAAATAATGCATGAAAAATATCTTTGATATTATCTTGTAAATCAAGCTATATTTTTATTTTTTTGTTTTATTAAAAATATTAGTAATGCATTGTCAACTCCTAATAATATTAATCATGAATAGAATAAAACACTTATATTTGAAATCCTTGATTGCAACTTTATAAACAATTTAACTTTTCACTACACTTTCAATGGTTGAAATCTTTTCACATTATGAATTTTTTTACAATTTCTTTTTTGATAATTGATTTATCTTCTCTATTTTTTCTAATTTATATCTAAACCTAAAACCATGCCATTTCCTACATCATTTCACATCAATACTTGGTTATGTGAAACTATTCGTTTATCTCAAACATATTTATGATTTTTTAAAAATATAAAATTCCTTAATTCAAAATTTAATTAAATAATTCTCAAATCTTCAAATCATTATACTTTTAGTAAAGTTTTGAAATTAAGTAATATTTTAGATAATAATAAAATGAATGAATCTGCAGACCATTCAAGTTTGATTATAAAATACACAAAAGAACTAATTAACTACTGAAGAATATATTTACCCTAAAAGATGGAGTCATAAAAATCAAATACTGCAGGTGACTTCGAATATTACAATCCAATGTATCACACAAAATGAAACAGCGAGAAGATGGAGAAGACCCACAACACAACCCTAAAACAGCTTGAAGCAACAAGGGATGAGTCATGAACTTGACTGCAAGCATCCTTGCAGAAACAACAACAACAACCAGGTAGAAAACAGGATCCTGTGAAGAAGGCACAGCTTGTAAGAAAAGCTCACCTCTGTGGGTGTAGAATGGACCCACAGCTCTGCTGTAGATATCACACACTGCAGCACTGAACCAAGCTGGTCATGGTTGCCATGGACCTGCTTCACTACCCTCCATGCTTGTTGCAATGCACAAGCTCTACTGCACAGCACTGCCCTGCAATTTGTACAGTTGATTGATGCACTCTAGACGCAATGACATAGTGCACCATGGGATTCACACTGGTTTCAACTATGGAATCATAATTCTGGTTCCATGATGTGCCTCGGAACCAGATTTAAGATTAGTTGCTCTCGGTTACTGCTTGTGCATCAGGCTATTTACCTCGAAATCTTTTCCCCGTAAAATCTAAATACTTATGACTAACCAGTGACTATAACTTCTAAATTCTGATTTACTCGTCATTCCCACAAAGAATATGGTATCTGATCATACAGGTCTCAGCAGAGGCCGACACCAGAAGGAACAACTTAAGCTGCCTGTAAATCGTTTACTTTAAAATAGGACAAGTGATTTGCGCTACATCAAATTTTACTACCAGATAAGTAGCATTCTTACAATACATAAAGAGAAGGCATTCGACAACGACCTCCAAAACGAGTTCCCGCAGGATCCTAAAATCTGTATTGGCAATATTTTATTTATTCAGCAACTATGTCATTATGCTCCTAAATGAAAATCGCGGCAAGCCTCCTCCGTACAACTCATTTTTATCTTAGTATAATCTCGAATTCTATTCGACCCCTGTAGACCCCTGCAGACCTAAACATAAAACGACCAGGTAACGTCTGTGTACTTTACAGCCTCGGAGTATGAATCCAGGCTTCAAGCCTCTTTTCTGCGAATGAAATTATAAATATGTGTGTCCCTCCCCCTGTTAACTATCTTCTGTCCCCTCACTATATCCAAAGACCTACTACGCACACTATGTCGCTCTACTTCAAAAATGTGCACGAAAACCACAAAAAGATGTAGGAGACAAGGGCTGTGCTGAGTTCTAACGACCAAGACTTGGGAAGAATCTGCTTGGGAATCACAGGTATCAAGACCGAACCCAAAACCCAGCCTATGACCAAAGCACCCACTCCAAGCACGGATGCTCTGGCGACGCTCTTGAGTCGGTCATTGAGAAAGTACACACATGCCGCTAGCGAAATAGCAACCTGAAAAGCCGGCCCTCCATTTGCAGGGTTGAACACACTCCACACTCCAAGTAGAAGAAACAGGGCAGCTCGTTGTCCAATGATAGTCTTACTAGGCACTTCGACCATGTTCAAAATCCCCCGCACCCACGGAGGCGACTCCTCAACCTTCTTATTCAAGTTACTCTTCAAATCCATTTTAGATGCTTTCCGCACGCGAAAGCTCTGCATGATAATCGTGTCGTATGCAGACTCAATCGCCTCTCGGCTCTTCTCGTGACCATTGTACTGCTCAACCAAGTAATTCCGAGCTTCGCGCACCTCCTCCTCTGAAGCGTCCTGGCTCACTCCCAACCGCTTGAATGGGTCCTGCACACCAAGCCTTGGAAACACTGGACCCGAGGAATTCACATCCGAGCTCCCGAATGCTGTGCCCATAGCCCGACATACTAATCCATTGGGCGTTCGCCCGCTAACCCCTCGCAACTGCCTCACCGATAGAGCTACTAATCTATACGCCTGTGACGAAAAGGATAAACTTCCAAACCTCCAGTATTCTAAACTCCTCAAATTGCCACCAATCTTGTTCGAGCCAGATACAAAGCTCATGGCTGACACATTGCTGGTGATGGGCAAGCTCACCCGAGAGTGCGTCATGGTCTGATGGAACACCATCGCCTGGTCGACCTTGCGAATGATGCTCCCCTGCATACGAGTGAGTGCACAAGGCAACCCGCATCACCCGAACCTCCTCCTCTACTGCCCAACGGTATCAGACATGAGCACGACGGCGATGGAGCTTCAGAGAGAACGTCGGCTAAACCCTACACCCAGAGCATTGCTGCTGCCTCACCAGGAAACACGGCACCCACTCATTCATGCCTCCATCTCTCATTCTCCTTGTCATTCACCTTTTTCATTGATGTGTGAGCAAATTGCCATGAAGTTTGTATCTCTTTCCAATCCTTTTATATTGTTGTTTTGTGTGCATTGTATTTATGTTATCTTTCTGGCCATTTGGAATTTTATTCGGTTATACATCCATATGTAATTCGTATATCACAAGTGATAGCTTTGTTTTTTTTTTAAGGTGTTAAGAAGTTTTTGTAAATTGTGTGTGTTGAGTTGGTGAATACTGGGCTAATGTTAGTGTATTGGGTGTATAACCAGCTTGTGAATAATTGTGTTTTCAAGGTTTGAAACAGTTTGTTGCATTCTTTGTAAATGTATCGGAGGTTGTAGAATTGACCTTAAATATTCAGTCTTGTGTGTGGAAATTGGAGGATTTTGCAACATTTGTTAATCAATGGTCTCATTTAATAATTCAACAATTTCTTCATTTGATGCGAGTTTTTTATGCAAGAAGGTGACAACTTATTGAACTTCATCGATAAGCTAAAAGTACTTACGAGTCATCTTAAATACTTGGAAGTTCTATTAAAAGACTTGGTGACGATATAAATTGACAACTTGCTTCATAATTATTTGATAACTACATTGAAGAAGAAACTTATTCCAAATTTTTACGTAGATATCATCCAAAACTCCACTAAGCAGACATCATAAGATAAATAATTACCATTTGAGTTTTGTTTACATACATAATAGGCTGAACATACCAGGAATAAAGTTGACATAAGAGGACAGTCACGACCGCAAGTGTTTTGCCTCCAGTAGTCATTGTTGCAGAAACATCCGACACCAATACATTTAGTACTAAATTCTTGTAGATTCAAAGTGAGTTCATTGATCTCTGAAGAGTGAACGTGCAAATTCAAAGCAGAATTTGGATTCATGTCCAAGATAAGACGGGACACAGTGGATCTAGTTGTACAAATTTCGCACCCTCGAGGAGCCAACTGGGGTTGCTACCACACTGCTGTCACATGTTTCAGCTTGATGACATGGGTGATAGCAGAAAGAAATTATTATTAGCACAGAAACAACCTCATCAAAGCTAATTTACGTGATATCTACAGATTTCTTAGGTGAAAACTAAGAGGACAGTAGCTTTACTAAGAGCAACCTTCAGTGCTATCTCCTCAGGTCACGACCGAACAGAGTCACCAAGATTCGATGTTGCAGATGATAAATATGTATCACGTGAGAATCCATGTATTAAGTACAGTCATCGTACCTGAGCAGGGTTGAAACTTTTAAGATTTTCTGAATTCAAATACCTGAGGGTGACGCAAGTCACCAGAGTGCTCATACATGCATACTACGTTATGCACTGTACATTCCATCCAGGATTTTTTTCATGTCCGCAGAGGAAGGATTTAAAGCTTCGTCTTTGTAGCACTTCAAGATGATCTCCTCCAACGCGGTGTATTTTTCGAGAAATTTAACCTGCAGTTCATGTTAGGACCAATGCATCAGCGTACTTCAAACAGCCATCATAGAGAGGCCGTTCCAAACCTCTAATTCTCTTTCAAACGTTTATCATTCAACGTTTCAATTCATTCTCTTGCTAACGCCACTCTTAAAAACAAGTGAGCAAGGACATCAAGAAAATCAAAATAAGGACATGGAGCATAAAATATCATCCAATGAAACCAGAACTCACAGCTAAATAGTATTACTAAACTGTGTCTGGCAGATATCATAAGGACTGCACTGTATTACCTTAAAATATTGGTCCCAGATAGTCGAAAGAACATCTTCACGTTGGATTTGTTTCTGCATTCTCTTAAACGTAACTTGAAGGGTCTTTTCTACCTGCAATACCCACGGTGCTCTTACGTCAGGAATTTGGACTTCCGACTGCCATTGACTTATTTAAAAGACAACAGCATATAGATCAAATATGCTTCTATTTTACTCTATCAAACATACCATTATTGCTCGAACCCACTTTTCGTATTAAAGATTAAATTATTTGTGAAAAAAGACCTAGTGCACCAGGATGGAAATATCAGTACGAATAGACATATGATAGCCTGTGTTTATGCTTCTCATGCTGCAGCTCACAATGGAGATGGACTTACTGACGACAGGCTGGTCCTCAACATCTTTCGCAGATCTGTTTTGGTGCATCCAGGCATGGCTGAAACCTGGCGAATCAATAGAGATTGACAACAAATAATTTTAAATAAATTACAGCTGTTAAAAAACCGATTTATAGAAAGACTCACACCGCCAAAAGCCCCTTCCAGTACCTAACGAGCAATCAGAAAGTTGTTCAACTATACAAACCCATTGATAAAACACTTGTACGAGTTTGAAATCCCTCCAATAAAGTTCATTGAAATTCCTTGATATTCACATCCTGAACGACTACATGAGCCAAGTGATCTAGTTTTGAGGAATCGCGGGGATACGCTCCTTTGAGTTCCATTTGAATCAATTCAAGGAGAAATCAATTCTTTAGAACATGATACTCAACAGGTTGATTTGCACATTAGAGTTAAAAGGCGTCGTTCTTTGCAAACACATGAACAAAAAAGTGTAACGACAAAGTACAGAGAGGTGATGTTCGACCTGTTCTGGTTGCACCTGTAGCAGCGTTTGTTCCACTCGTTGCAAAAATAGAAGAAGCCTCTCAAATTGCTGTGCATTCAAAAAAATTACAGGAGCACACCAAAATTACATTTCGTCATCATGTATATATATCATACGTTTTCCTAGCAACTCTACAAGAAAATTAATCTCCTAACCTATCCGAATAATTTACAACCGAAGAACTGCTGTTACTCAAAACAGAGGCATGCATATCTGAACAAAATTAAGTCTTGTTACAGTCTAAACTCACTGGACTAAACCGGTAAGTTAAATTGCAAATTTAACTACAAACCAGGGTTGAAGAACGTACATAGTTAATCATGGACTTGGCATATTGTTGGCATGCTTGCGCATAACCATCTGAAGCTTGAGTGTAAAACTTCTCCAAAGAAGGCGTAACAGCTGCAAGCTCGTACGTGCTGCATAAACATGGTCAAGAGATTAAAAAAGAAAGATCAACTTTTCTATTTCTGTATTTGAATCTCAGATACAATGCACAAGGCACGGAGACAGTGAATGCGCTTGGAGAAAACCCGTCGTAATTTGAAAAATATAACGACTGAACTTACTTGTCTTGAAACGCAGCGTAATTATCAAGAGCGAAAATTTCTGCATTTTTGGGATCGTTATTTACAACATTTTCGATGACTGTGAATATTGGAGCTGCCTGGTTTACCATCACAAAACAAAACCCACAAAAATATTGGTAGATTCTCAAGACTGAATTGCAGAACCATCAAGGAATCTATGCAACTGGTAATCATGTTCAATTCAAGAGCTTTGTGATCCTCAGAAGGCAATTCAGACCCATTTAGATCTCGAGTACATGTTTGACTCCGATTACAGTCAACGTACTGTACATGCAACATAATCAAACTAACTGTAAACTTTGGAATATTCGTGCACAACATAACCCAGGGTATATGTATTCCTGGTAGAAATCCAGGAGTGGGTAATAGGTACCAGGTCAGAAGACAGTACTTCATCCAAATTTAAGAGGATACAGAACTTACCATTTTCTCAAAAGCAGCGTCAATATCTTCCCTTGAGTTCTGCCCTACAATCTGAGATTCTATGAATGATGCTACGTTCGCAAACCTGCAAACCATCACCATCTAGTTTTAGAGTCCTGGACGATTCTGATATGACAAATGTTTTCTCACTAGTATTTTATGACAAATGCTATCTGACTGTTTTCTGAAAATATGAAAAATCTATTTTCCAATACACAAGTTTTGGGTCGAGTTGGTGAACTAGCCAAGGCCATAGTAAACATTTAATCCACGAATCATTGTATGCATCTTTAAATGAAAGCCATATTCATATGATCCGAGATAAAAACCAAAAGCAAGATGCTAGAATACCAATATGATTGACACTTGATCCAGCGCGTTGTGACTTACTTGGTAATGGAATAGAGAACTCCAGTGTTCTGGCTTCTGTCAGCCCTTTCAAATCGCTTACTGGTTTCAGCAACGACCTACGCGGTCAATCGATAACAATGTATTAGTGAGGACTTCAGCAATTTACTATGAGATTTGATTTCAACACTGCATACCGGAGATTTGGTGAACATGATCATATTTTGTGAAGAAAAAGCGATGTCTTGAAGTAGAGTGTAAAGCCTCCAGGTGCTGAGGAGATGATGACAAATATCACTTTTAAAGACACAGGTTTTCAGACCTGAAAAGAGTAACAGGACTAGAATGTTGATAAACACCTGATTGAAATGAGAAGAAATGCGAACTTGAAGATCGTCAAGCAACCGGTGGACGAACCAAGCAGCATCAGCTTTGTGACTAGAACGATACTTTTCTGTAACACCCTTCACTGATATGCAACTCCAGGGGTCCACCCTGTGTGCCCAGTCTGCAACAGCATAAAAATCCTCCTGCAGTACCGCCCAGGTTACATAAGACATGTTTCCTGCCTCTGCCTTTAAATCACTACGACCCCTCCACTACTATTATCATTCATAATCTCAGCTGTCAAACATAAAATTTCAGGAATATTTGATGTAGTGTGTAAATTAAAGCATCACAATACAAGCAGAAGCCTTATGCAAAAGCATCAATAAAAATTAGATACAAGATATAACAGCAAATAGACAATTTCACCTAGCAAGTCGCTATTACATTTTCTACATGTTCACATTAAAACAGAAACTGGTGTATGCTATTTACCTGAATCCCATCCAGAAGTTCTTGAAGAGCTTCTTTCAGAGCCTTTGACTCAAGAGCCTGTTGGTCCGCTGCAGAAACAACAATCATGTCAGTAGGTTTCAGAGCTGAGAGAGCTTAACCATTTAGTAGTACAGCAATTAAAAGCAGATCCCAAAAGATGTTGCTCATCTCTTGAATAATCTAAAAACCATCATTAAAATGCAAAGACAAATTGTAGCTGCTGACCATGGTAAGTGTTATTTTAGTGAATTAATCCAATTGCATTACAATACCTGTAAAAGCTAACTACATCACAATTACAACAAGCAATTTCTGATGGAAAATTACGAGTAAAAAAAACTAATTTCCCGCAATATTGTGGTGAATCAGTTAACACTTCCTTGAAAATCAAAAATAAATAAAAACCAGGCTTCGAGGGCATGTGGAGCTCCTCAACAACAGCACGTGTTCTTACGGGTGTTTAAAATAATGTCATCCCTATTCACTCTGGCTTCTTCCTCAACGCGATCCTTGGCATCACTTTTCACTTGAGGGGCCAAGGGCTGAACCTCAAAGCACATGAAAGAGGCAAAAAACGTACTCTGCAACGGCAAAGTACGCCTTAGAACTTTGAATCATCGAAGCAAAATACTGCTAGTAGCATTCACAAAAAATCATCAGATCAAATCAAAAGCCACCTCAAAACTAAACGTTTTGTTCACAGAATCAAATCACCTCGTCGACTAGGTATGGTATGAAGGTGCGTAGCATTCTAGCATAGGCTTCGGAAACGGTGGAGCCACCATTTGGGGATTCTTTCGGACTTGGTTGACTCCTGCCGCTGTCAATCCTATCCAGCAATGCTGTAGAAGTTTGTCTCACAACGGTGCTGTTTCGCAATTCGTTGGCAAATTCACGTGCCTGCAATGAATGTCGTTGGCAAATACAAACATGCCTGCAAACTTGATCTTCCAATTCGCTATTTATCTACACCAAGAATGTAAGGCAAAGTAATCCCGCAACTTGCACGTCACACGGTTTAGGACTAGTTGTGAAACGCACTGACATACATTATGCATGCGAGAAGTACCTCTCGTCGCAGCAAGTGATTGAGGGAAAGACAAAATGATTTTCGCAGCGGTTGCAGGGAGGTCTTGTCAAGAGCCTGGTAACATCCAACTATACACGATTACTACTCTACCGCTGTATTGTAGTAGGTTACTGAGAACAACATGCGACGCAACAGATACTTTCCACTTTGACAAATCAAGAATCAAATGTAACCCACTATTCATAGAGTAGTTACAAATGGAGTTCTTTTTAAGATTGAAAGCAGTTCTGTACCTTCATGTGCTGAATCAACCTTGCGTACTGCCGGCACTTAAAACGTAGGTCAGAATGATCTGGTCTTCTTAGATCGCCCTTCTGTAAACCTCCCATCATCTGTGTTATTACATGAATCACAGCAGAGTGCGAAAAAGCTATACTGTCCAACACATCATCTTTGAAGTGACAACCGCAAGGCACGAAGGATTTACAGGGGTTTGAAAACCAGATTCGTTGCAAATTTCATCTTGGTAAATCACAATGACAAATAGCGCCTAGAATGTGTACCTGTGAGAAAGAAGATTTATCGCTGATCATAGATTCGACAATACTGGAGAAATAGTCGCGAAGAAAGTGTGTAGCACGTCCCAGAAACACGCCCTTGAGCTTTTCAAGCTCATTACGATTCTCCCCTATCTGAGCAAATTCGACAGTAAGTCTTCCTGATTAATACATGTGTGTCTTTTCTGACCTAAACGCGTGTTCTGATGAAAAAAAAGAAAACTTTCAATAGAAAGAGGTGCATGCATCCGGATCTAACAATGCGCTTACAAGAAGCTGTCGTTTAGGATAAAGTATTAATACATAATGTAGGGATGTTCCAAACTCTAGAGAATATTAGAAGATTAGGCAACTTACGGCTCGCATAGAAGCATATCTGGCTTCTAGAAAAGGTGGTTCAAGATCATGAAAAGCACTGGCCAGCCATTTACAAGCTTCAACATTATCAGCCACTTTAGCTTCCTCAAATGTGCCTGCCGTAAGCGTTGTTGCAAACTGTTGTTACCCCAGCAAAAGACGGGCGTAGAAAAATGTCAAAAATAGATGCTACCACACAATATTGGCAGATGAAGTACCAGTGCTACATGACAAACTGGTGAGGTTTCTGGGTGCCAAATAGCACGCGAAGCAAGTACTTTCGTTCTGTTCTGCTTAGAAGGGAGCGATGGAATTCAACTTGATGCGTCTTTCAAGGTACTTGCAACTTACTTCTCAACTATATAGCACAACTTGCTAACTGAAATATATGCAACGCCAAGAAACTCACCTCGGCTGGAACTCGAAATCGGTCCAATATGACGTGCAACTCTTTCAGAAGGGCATCACTATTGTGAGTTTGTGTTTCCAACCTGTTGTTCCTGGTTTCGAACTGTTGAGACAAACCACCTTAGAAAGATCTTGAATACGTATGAATTGGGTTAGATCTGCACTTTGCTATCACATGGCAAGAACAAATTAACTATAAGAGCTGCTACTAGGCATCATGACTGCCATTTAGCAATGTAAATAGATACATGTTATGATGCTTTGCTGAAAGAGTATTGGATCAATACCCAGACACACCATGTAGATCTTAGGAAGACGAAATTTAGGGTCATACCGAAGCGATATCTTCACGCATATGCCGTATTTTTACGTTGATAGCACCCAGCCACTCTTCCAAATCCTCTACTTGTGCAAGGGTCTCGTCTAGCTCTTGAGTTACCTGCGTACATAAAAATATAAATACTTCATCAGCAAGCCGTGGCTCTGAGTCTTAGAGACGTGCAGATTCCTAGCCAGAGACGCACTGGATGCTATTTATCCCATTATCAATTCCCAAGTTTTGAAAAATTCTCCGGCAAGTATCAACACAGTTTCTACTAATCAAGATCGCATCCGCATCAGTGACAAGCTCAATGAAGGATAAAAATGGACGTAAGTCATTGAGATAAGACCATGAAACCGACCTCGTCAACAAGAGGCGTGTTTTCCAGAATCGCATGGACATTGGCATCGTCCAATGCATTCATTTCCTTTTTCAAGCGTTCAGAGAAAGCATCTGCTTCATCAATGCCTAGCACATACCTGTCGATACCACCATTGTGTTTTCACAGTGAATAAGCATAAAAACTAAGAAGAATACTCAATGATATTCATGATGAAAGAAGATGTACTACAAGGACCTCTTCTTCCACAAGGAAGTTGAGATAAGCTTGTGAAAAACCTCGTCTAGAAGTGATCAATTATGTGCAGAGAGCAGGTAGAACTCACATGCCAAGAAGAGCATCCATATCCTCTTCCTCGTCTTTGGAGATAAGTTCCTCGTCGTTCTCACTGTCAATTTCCACTGTTTCCTCATCCCCTTCATTGTCTTTGACGTCGTCCTCATCAAAATGATCTTCCACGTTCATGGTAGGAGTTCTTGGCAGTTTCAAGTATGCTTTTGAAGGTGCACTTGTTTGCGGTTTTGCAGGTCCTTTCGCAGTAACCAACTTAGAGTTTTTCTGCAATTCAGAACATTCCTTGGATTTAAATCAACGTATTCTAGCCTATAACAGGTATGAACCATCATCTCACGAGTGTGATAGTGCTGAATTTTTGCGGTGTCATAAAAGATTACAAATCATGCTGTAGAACAGCGAAAAAGATAAAAACATGTGAACTGCAAATGAGCATAAAATTACCTGTGCCCACAGCTGCATTTCCACAACATCGAATCCAGTAATTTTCGGAGTCCGACCATGGTAGAGCTTACAAAGCTTGGTAACTGAGATGAGGAGACGGTTCCTACCAGACGTCAAACCAAACAACCTCGGCTATCAGATGGGGAACCGTGCAAAGGTAGCTAGTTAAGAAAGCATAAGTAAAGGCAAATGCACATTCGTTGAAACTAGCTCACTAAATGGAGATTCAAATCGAGCAAAACACAGATGCTTGATTACCTGTCATCTACACTGCGCATTGTCCATTCTGAAGAAGTCCCCGAATGTTTTTGTAGCAAGTCAAAATTCTGCACAAGATGTCAAGAGCGCAATTAAGGAACTTGCAACTAGTAGGTTTCTGAAAAGATTATCAATGCAACATTATAATAATAATATAAAAAAGAAAAGCAGCAAAAATTCCATTAATGGATAGAGCAACAACTAACCAGAATAAAGCTACGTCCACTCTCATCGTCAATAACTCCTTCGACTTCTCTCAAATGGCTCAGCTTGTGCACTTTCAGCGTCTGCAGAAGCATCATTTCAACCATGTCATAGGCATGACGTGGGAGGTACAGAGTTTACACAATATATTCGTCACTCAAATTGCATCTTCCTTGCTCTTAAAAAGCTGTCACCACATGAACATAGTGAAGATAAAAAGGTCGTGTTTCGTCACCCCAAATAAAGGCAATTATAGACATCATAGTACCAGTAATGCTACTGGACAGATCATCAGACCCCGACACTGGAAGATGACCGTGAGATAGACAGAGACATACCTTAAGACCAGTAGCAGATTCTTTCACCACATGCAGGCGTACTTTCATTTTTTTAGTCACTGGTGAAGGCTTAACTGAATCCCAACAAGCGAAGTAAGCGCTCAGTAAACCACATTCAACAAGGACATCCAACTTCCCTCTTACAACTTACTCCACAGAACCGAAACTCGTAAACCAATTAAATTTCTCACGCTAGCAAAGGAGATGCCCAAGTACTCAGTGAATCATACTATAATCAAACAACGCTGCTACTATGAAAGTGATATCCCCCAAACAAAGGACTATGAGTGGATATGGTTGACCTCTGGAACAAGAGTTGGCATGGAAAAGGAAAGCACCAGTGAGGGCAAGAATGCGATGCTGGCTTGACGAGCGGGAACGACGACCGCCAATACCCCATGAGCTGGTGCTCTTTTCTACATAGAATGCCGCAAGAACATGCTCTGCGGAGGAAAATACAGCTTGCACCTCGCCTCGCAATTCGTCATCCCAAGCGAATTCTTCCATGTTCAGCTCGACTGCCATGATCTCGATCCTCTGTTTGCTTGCTCTTGTGGATTCTACTTCATGCGTTTCATTCTTTCAAAAGAGCACCCAGTCCGTTTTTCACGCACTCTAAATCTACAGACAATATCTGATCACGGTAGCCCCGGCCAGAGTGAAGTGTGCAAGTGAACACACCTAGAACAAGATCAGGTGCAAGAAGATTTTCTTTAGCGCAAGAATATATTATTTGAAATAAATATGGCATGCACCCTGAGCAAGCATTGAACAAACTCGCGAAAAATTTGCGAGAATTTGCAAGTTCCTGGCAATTATGAAACCTGAAATCGCCGGTAAAATATTCGTAAGGTTTACAAATCAGGGTTTAGAAACTAGGTCACGAATACTTCAAATAATCCAGGGGAACTAATTCAGCTGCTGTTGCTTGGACGATATATCGCGATGTTATCACGAAGGAGAGCGAATTCGATAACGATTGAAATCTTTCATCATTCTCAAGCTTACCTCAAAAAAGATACATAAGCTAAGCATGACAGAAAAACGACATCTAGCAATTGCAGCAGTGACACTGTTACGAATTAGTGAGCTCCACTAATTTGACCTGATCCTCCCTAATGGCTACGAACGTAACTTACCGACAATCAAACTTCAATCCAGATATTTCGTAAGACATCGACTAAGACCAGTGCGGGAATAGGAGCAGGCACTTGTTTCAACCGCGAACAACGTTTTGCCCTGAATTCCTCAATCAATCATTAATAGTCGCAACGTGATCAGAGCACCTCACCTCATCTCCATCACCACTATCCTGGAACGACGTAAAATTTCGTGTAATGGCAGCTACGGCACTCATAAGATCACATCGTATGCTTACTCCAGCGTCTCCCAAAATCAGTTCACAACCTCCTTCACAAGGAAATTGTGTACAATGGCGAAAAAGGGCAAGGGCAACAATCACCAAGTTTCTCGTCCCAACCCGTTCAGATCTTCCAGGAACCCTATGAACCAATCCGAAGCAATCCGGAAAGTTAAGCGAGGTCCAACTCTGAAAAGAAGGACTTCCAAAGCCGGATCTTTCTAGAGCCCTACTTTACAATGAAATTGGGTTGCCTCGGAAATTCAACGAATGTTTCAATAATGACGAGGCAAGCTTGATTGATGCACAGTGTACAAATTGCAGGATGAAATCGTCTGAATTGCGCAATTGGTCTGCGAGAGCGCGACTCAGTAGTTGACCTTTTCTCGCAGACCTTTACATCCCCGATCCACATCGATATGTCAATAATGCCACGTATATTTTCACGACTATAGCTTCTCCCACGGCCCCAAGTCAGCACACGTGATCGTGTTCTTCGCTTGGCGAGTTTTCGTTTTTGTATCCAACCCCGAACATGAGCTTCATCTCCGGTTGAAAGCAGCCGATTCGATTATGCGTTGAGCATCCTTCTGTACCTACCCTTCGGGTTTGTCACGAAGGATTGTTGTGAATGTGGTACTTGTTTTTGGCTTGAAGATGATTCCAGATACATTCACATTGGTAGGGTGGGTTTGCGTGGCGTCCTTCGCTCACGGAGTATGGTGACGACTAGGTCAAAGCCATACCCAAGGTGCGGTGCCACAGAGGCAGTGATGTGACCTTGCAACTCTACGGTTACCCTACACTTTGAAGCGAGGCGTCAAGTCTCGTTCACGCCTAGAGCTTGTATAATGCTCACACACCAGGAAACGACATCGCTACTCCACCTTGTCTGCCGCCTCGCACTCTTGTAGCGAGAGAAAGGGTAGTATTACACGAGAACTTCCTTCGTAATGGGGCGATTGGGTACCAGTCTAGCTACTGTCGCTGCTTTCTCTTTGAACCCAATGGTTTACTGTGATGACCCCATCACATTTTCGCAATGAATCACATCCGCGCCAGTAGCTGGGGCTCCCTTCCTCCACTGTGGGGTTCCTGCTTCACCTGTAATTTCACAAGCACGTCCCCTAGAATCAACGCGCAATACCACAATTGTTCAGGCTCACCATGGATTGAGATGATACCCCTTTCCTGGCCACTTGTGGCAGTGTAGTTCTATTCAATATGAACTTGGGGAGCATTGGAAATCCTACGTGCTGGAAGCACCACACCACTCCCGTCTGTTTCCAGACATTATATTCAACTTGTCTGGGGCTATTCCCGTCTTCCTCTCTGGAGCTCGTTGCAGAAGTCAGTCGCAGTGTTGTGTCATGTTGCGGAGTGATATGTAGTGATATTTAGCCAGATGACGTATCCATGAGTTGGGGTAGTCCTTTTCGCTTTGGCTTGAGGGTCTCAAGTCGCGGCACCGGCTATTTGAGAGACTTCGCAGGTTTTGTATTAAACCTCGGGGGAGGAAGACAAATGTTTGGATTTGCAATCCTTAGAAAACTAGACCTTATTCCTGCTGCCGTAATCGCTTGAAAAATTCAAAATTCTGTTAAAGTTTGTGCTGCGCAGAGAGCGGCAGCTCAGACAGTCACAATCTCCAGGGAACAGAATCGTAGGGGCGGCTCATCATTCGTTCACGGATGAATGTAAGTACTGAGAAACAAAGCCTCCATATCACGAGTATTCTGTGTAAACCAATTTCTTAACGAAAATAAGATTCTATAAAAAGAATATGTGGTTGTTGATATGAACTACCGACTTTTACTTCCTGTGTTGATTAAGAAAACATAACCAACTGTTATGGAATATCTTTGTATTGCATATTAAAAATATTATTAAAAAAACATATTTGTCACATTAGCCACGCATGAGAGAGTTAAAACATACAAATTGGGAAGTGTTGTAACTGTATTGGTGTATTCTTTTTTAAAGCCTCAATCTAACATATTTAAAACAATGTTATCATTTTTTTGAAAATGCAAATGTTATATAACCATGAACAATGATAACCATATAAGTAGAGGTAATTGAGGATGTAGAATATGATGTGACTTTTATTTGTAATTTCTATCATGATATCACTATAAAGAGACATATTGTATTATAATTTTAAATATTTATTCTATTAATGATATATTTTTAAAAAATATATCATATATCTTTATATAATACACTATGTAGTGAATATAAAATATTAAAACTTTAATCTATTTATTTAGGATAATATTAATAAATAGGCATAATCAATATCTAAAATTTTGTACCAAATAGATCAACATTAATTTGCACATCTTACCTACAAATAAAAGATGTTGGGAGTAAGTTTTTATCTTATTCCATACATTTCTTGAATGTATCTTATTCATTTCTTATTTATTTATTTATTATTATTATTATTATTTATTTAAATATTTCATATAGTTGTTTTAACTTTATTAGGCCATGCACATGCCCTTCTAATGTAGGACATTGTTCTACTTGTCCTATAATAACTAATATAAATCACTAAACTTCCACTAATAAAGGACATAAAAGACATAAATAGATATCAGTGAATGGAAGCCTAGTAAATCAAATTAGAGCGAAGTAAAATTTAATTTCTCAAGCAAATGGTATTGTTTGGTGTGCAACACCCCCCTTCAATGAGAAATTTGTTAGACCACATTTAAAGTTGCCGTCTCATAACTATTGTCTTAATATAAGACATAATTTTTGATTATTTCATGTAAATTATCCTACATTAAGCAAATTGTCCTATATTAGAAGGGCCTAGTCATGTACCAATATATGGTATACAGATTCTCTACTCTCAAAGAATAAATAAAATGTCATACATGCATCCATGTCATATTTTTTTACAAGACCTTGATATGAAGTCACTATAACCTGACAAATGAAATTATAAGTGAAGATGCTGCATCCTTTAACCCATCAGCTTCTATAAATGAGATATCTCAGTTAGGACAAAGAAATATTAGTTCTAATGTTCTAATTACAGTAAATAGCCACTCATACATACCAGTTTGTTTATCTCGATGTAAAACTGCTATTGATGCTAACAAATGAAAAACTGCAACAAAAGTTTGACCAAGACTGCCGTGCTGTACAGACCTATTGATTTATTGTAACAAAGACAAACCAAATAAACATAAAAAATAAAAAAATAATTATAACGAAAACGCTTTACATTAGCATGACAAAATCAGAGCTTCAGTTCTCTGGGCACTTTGATAACCAAGTGTTTCTACTTTCGGATTCTACTCATGTTCCATCAAAGCTTAATTGCACCAACTTTTACCGTCACTTCAAACACTCTTCATAAATTCCATACCACGTTTACGTGGCTATAAATCAATTTGGTGCTGCAGCCAATGCCATACCCTGCTCCACATCTTCGGTGGCACTGACACCATTTCGGGATAAACTACTCGACGAGTTAATTTTACTTATTTTAATTTGGATTCCTCAAGTATTGCACTTCATTGTGCAGGAGTATTTACAAGCATTCTTAGTTCCGCGTTGCAAAATCAGGGACTTAAAAGCAAAGTAGTATGGTAAATTGATAATACGTGATTAAAGAGAATAATCCATTCAAATTCACAGGAACTAGAAAGCCCTCCCGTGCTGGGACGCTCCTATGACACCTCCTATCTGTGACGGTATGGGTTGCTTCAATAAATAATATAGCAGGCACCTTTACGTTGCTTCCAACTCCTGCTTTGGAGTTCCAGCAGTAAATTTCTTTCGATTCTCAAACAGCACAGCGCGTGCCAGGTTATTGAGCATCCGTAAATCAAATGTTCCTTCAGTGTATGCGTGGCCAGGGCCTGCATGTGTCGATTTCAACTTGAGATTCGAGGTACCCTTTTTCCTAACACCAAGCAGAGCTTGCTCCATTGTAGGCTGCCCACGCACACCCAGTCCAGCAATTTGAACCTCATAGTGGTATTTAACAGCCAGAACGTTGACCTGAACGTCAAGGATAAATCAATAAATGAACATCAAGTCATTGAATCTTCTTTGGGTGTACAGAAAAAAAAAAAAAAAAAAAAAAATTAATATATACTTTCTGAGGAGTAGAATGGTACAGCACGATAGAAATAATAACACAAAAGAAAAAGAAAAAGAAAAAGGGCTTCAAAGAAGCTCACCAGTTGAATACGACCTCTTAAAGGAGCCCTTGCAGCTTCTCCGTAAGGAGAAGCTGCGGCTGTATGTCCTAACCGTTCCAGTGATGTGATATGAGCCATGACAACAGCGTGCAACCTCTCTGTTTCATCCGCCCCAGCCCATATTTCAGGGTTGCTACCTAGGCACATCTCCACAGTCCCCAGAGCCAAGCTAGCTAATTCTGGAACTCCAGGTCTTTGAAAATTCTTCTCCTCTCCACACCATGCACATGTCCCTAGTAGACCATCCCAAACAGCAAACCAGTACACGCTTGTAGACGACAGCTGCAGTCCTTTGGTCTTTAGACTGTTCAAGATGATACACACGACGGCAGCTGCGCGATAGAACAGATCAGCATCCAAGAGGGAAGTCCCCTCGGGCGTTAGAGCAAGTACGCTTGCTGCCAATTCGAGCAGGAGACTTGAAATGCTTTTGAATTGGATCACATAAGGCATGTCTATCAAGCCATTTGCGAGCACCTGTTGCAACATTTACATGTCATAATAAGCTAGTCTCGCATAGTAAACAATAAAAATAACAAAAATAATAATAAAAAATATACAAATGAACAAAAGAGAGTTGCGTCATAAGCATCACAAAAAATGTTGTACAACTGGCTCAATCAAATTCCAACAACGAAGGAATTTTATATCCCTCTACGAAAATACACAGTTTGTAAATAATGTATCTGATTAAACCTTTACCTGGCTTACTGCATATGATTCAGAATTACATCGCAAGAGGAAATCCGCTGCCACACGATCTTCCACCATGCATCTAAAAATAGTGAAACATAATTTTGCCCGCAATACTCCTGAAACACCTGAAGTTGCTAGTTCAGACACAACTTCTTTTGAGATGGAGAGGAAGGACCTGATCGAAGAAAAAAACTGTCAATTACAGACATCTTGCTTCGGTAAGTCATGAGCGACTAACAGCGAAGTCCTGTACGTTAATTGAAACTGCGAATTGACAAAGATGACGTAGCTCTCAATACAGCAGCAATTTATCCAATTGCTCAACAAAAATGAAACTTCGACAATAAATTAATTCGTGAGTAGAAAATTACTTCAGAATTTCGCTCCACACAAGAATAGCAGCTTGCCCAGGAGCAGCTGAACCTTGTGCATAATTTAAACTTGTTGAGGTCCAAACCTGTAGCATAATGAGAAGTATATTAACTTGACGCATGTTGTGGCACCACCAAGAGACCTTATAATAGTTCAGAACAAGATCCTAGGTTCACCATATAAGAACCTCGTACCTGAGCTGATTTCACCACTGGATTCAGATAGAAGAGGAAATACAGAAGCACGAGACCAGCAGATGAATTGCACCACCAAACATCTAATGTTTTGCTTCCCGACAGCCCTGAGACTCCATCGCTGCTGGCATCCCCAATGTAGGACCCAATGCCAAAAAAGCTGCCAATGTAACCAAGGAGTCCTCCATCATTTGTAGTCCTGCTAGAACTGGAGAGAATGTCATTCTCAGTCTGAGGTGTATCATCGGGAGGAGTGAAAAGAGAGGCTACAGTGTGCAACAGAGGCAATATAGGAGCCGCAGGCGAAACAAGTCGTTCGGCGTAAGGGTTGGAAGATTCCCTCCATAGAAGTAATAAGATGAGAACAAGAGAAGCATCCAACTCAAGCTTCCTTCGATCCGCTGAGAGCTTCACATTAAAGACAGCAGCGATCCCGTCGAAGGCGTTATAAACAAAGAAATAACTAGCTATGGTATTCGTGTTCACATTTGGTGTCGCTGTCAAGATAGTCAAATATACCCTGCATCAAAACCATAATAGATAAGATAACCAGGGATTGACAACATCACAAACAGCCAGAAGCAGACTGGATTGTCACTTCCCGATTGTGCACTGCTCAGGTCGGACAGATTTCAACCGGAAAACCATGATGATATGGCGAAAGCTTTCTACTTTCTGTCTTTGAAAGACCCGAAACCATGAACATCCATCACATGACAGTTGCAAAGTGGCCTGCACCGATGAGTAATATTTGCTACAAAAACCTAAGCAAGTCTTCGAATTGACTCGTCAAACTTTTCGTATTTACATACTTCTGACAAGCCTGAATACGAATCTATGTACTGCTTTCTTGGCCAAATATTGACTTACTTGATTCCCAGAGACTTCACAAGCACAGGAACATCATCCCTAACAAGCAGGGCTGCTATGCTGGTGATCAATCGTCTGAAGAAATTATCTGCATTGTCGACAGCACCTGCCACCAGTGTAAGAATAGTAGAGCCCTGCCGAAACACAAAATATCAATTTGAAGCCTGTGAGGCGGACCAATATTAAAATGGTGCAGGAGACGAGCATTACAATCATCTATTGATGGCAAAGACAGGTTAAACCAGAACTAGAAGAAGACCAACACACGATTCTGAACTTCTCAACGTAGTAAGAACAGGTGGGAAATCTGACATGTGCAATATAAAAAGGAGCAGGCAAGGGTATTCTCCACAATTGATAAGTATTTCCTTAAGGTTAAGATAATTGAACTAAATTAAAAACAAAAACAAAAATATGCAGCACCTGTTCGTTAAACCGCTTCTTAAAAATCTCTCGAAGCAGGATTGAAAGAGTTTCGAGTGCATGAGCCACTCTAATGAAATTATCATCACCAAAGTACCTGCTCGCAACATTGGATAACTCACTTCCATGCAAACACTAGTGGCCCTCTACTTGACATACAGAGCTGTCTTTCTTCGACAAAAACCTCGCAACTGCATCTTTTCAACATTAAACATTTAGAGGTTTTAATCCACCAGAGACTGCCCTAAAGAGGCGTACCTCACACAGGTTGCGAAAAGGTCATTGATGACAGGGCGCAGGTTACCCTGGAGCTGCTCTTCTGAAGCTTTTGATATGCATTGTGACAAAAAGCTTTCATTAACCTGAAATTTTTTTAGAAGACAAAATCAATCAGAATGCATACATTCCGATACTATGCAGAACAAGAACATTATCATCGTTGTCATATCCTCTACGGACCATACCCAAGGAATCTGGAACAATTCGATCGCATACTTGATGAAGAATGAGTCCTACCTTCAGCAGTAATAATTCATCCCAGAACCTTCCAATGGTAACACGGCCTTGAATGCCTTGATCTTTTGCTGTTTGAAGCGGGCTCCGCAGTGCAAATATATTCTCGTAGAGTGACACAAACTTCTCCTTAAATAAAGGCTTGTAACTTTCGGACTTAGTAGGGGTCACAGTAATCTGCCCGCTTCCAGGCAAACCTTGATTCTGCATGCCTGCCAAAATATACGGGTTATTCACAAATTGTAACCCGGATCGCTGACCCGTCTAACTACAGGATTCGTTAAACATGGGTTTCCATCCAGTAGGCATCTTCAAAATTCAACTAACTTGACTTCTTTAACAAAATCCAAGTCCCATACCAAATTCTATCAGACGATAGAAATTGGAAGAATGGTCCTTAATGCAATTTCTTAAACGTCAGTGACTTACTTTCTTGAGCGCAGTTATATTATGCATGCTTGTGAGGTAAAATTCGAAAACTAACCTGCATCGAACTGAATTCAGAATAGCTGATGAAAAGAATAAGGAGCAGGACATACTGGCTTAGTAGCTGGCATCGACAAGAGCTCCAGGAAAAATCCTACTTAAAACCCTCTGCAAACAAGAAAATCTTACTGTAAGCACTTCGCAAAGGAATATGCTGTCAATTACCTGTACGACACGAGATGCTAAAAGCATCAGCTCTCAATTCCTACACGACATCCTGAACTGGCCTAGTCGACTTCACAAATCTTGGCAACTAGTAAGTCACAGCACAAATCTTCACACTGTGCTATGGCTTACGCCCCCCTGACCCTCAATCGACTGCCGCGTTCAAAATTCTGCATAGATCTCAAACTCCTGTCACACACGGCTGATCACGTTTCTGAGACCAATCGATCTACAACTGGTAAAACCGTAGCCAATCTTGGCACGTATCAGCTTGCGACACACCCCGTGCATACTCTTGAATCACCAGGCTTATCTCAACGAGGTGTCGACGTCACACTCTAATTTGTGCATCAACAATCCAAACAAAGAAAAAAAAAAAAAAAAAAAAAAAAAAAAACAGAGGAAAGAAAACCACTCAAATTACAGGCAATGCCTATGGATCTACATAGGCGAGGCTTAAGAGCGAGCCAGGGCTGGCAATGAAGGTTCAAGGAAAGACTTGACAATAAAAGAGAACATGCAGAACCCCGCACGATTCCGTCGTGAGAAAGAGTTGCACATCAAAGAAAAGAGAGGCACTAACGTGAAGGAAAGATAACAGGCGAGGAGGAAGAAAACGGGGGGATGGGGGTGAGATCTGATCGTGGAAAAACCCTAAGTGAAGGAAAGGGAAGGACAGGAAGGGAAGAGTAGAAATGGGAGTGAGGAAGTGAGGGAGGGAGGGAGCGGCGTCGCAGCGTCGCAGCACCCTCCGCCTAGAGCTGTTGCAGAAACAGAAGAAGAGGATGAAGAGGAAGAAGAAGAATGGGGTGAAGGAAGTGGGGGAGGATGGCAGGCACTCACTCTGGGAGGCATCGATTTACCATGGCAGGGCCCCTTTCCACACCAACCAACCACTCTTCTTCTCTTCTTTTCAATACCAGATCTTAAATGCACTCCCATCTTCCATAACAATAATCTTATTGACTTATGTGCTGCTCATAATGACCCAACGATTTTTGATACTCTGCACATCTTTCTGTTTCTTCTATCACGATAATGTTTGAATTATTTCTTATTCTTTTCGTGAATTATGTTCTTCCAAATCTTCCTGGAAATAAGTGCAAATATTTCACTCTCTTTATATTTTAGTTCCAAGGTTTTAAATTACAAGTATTATTCCTAGTCAATATTTTGATTTATCATTAAGCATGTTTAAGATTTTATAATTTTGGAAGAAACATGAAATTATTTCTTGAATGCAAAATCTGTTTACAACTTTATATCATTTAGGGGTGAGTGGAAAGTGTGGTTTTTCAAAGATAAAAATAAAACAAAATACCATATTGTAAAGCTCGGGAATGTTATAGCATGTCAAGAATTACCAAGAGAGGAGTTGTCTGCCTTTAGTAGCAGCGTTTCCTTCTAACATATCGTTAAATGCTTGCTATTAATTTCAAGAAGACAAAGTCATCCACATGATTTAAATGGTATTGAGATCCAGTAATACGTAATTAATTAATTTAACGTTTTACTTAAAACATAAATTAACATTTTTTTTAATCAAAATACTTTAATAATCTAAAAATGTAGTGATGATGCTAATAATAATTTAAAATTAAAAATAAAACTTACATATTAAAAAAAAGGGGAAAAAAAAAAAAAAAAAACAAAACTTGAATGGCATTTTCAAAAATAATCTTCGAGATTCTTTCATTTAAACTTCGTGTAATTCGTGGTCAATGTGTGACCTATAAATGATAGAAATATGTTCAGATTGATGGCATTGAAGCAACAGTTGCCACATTTCACATCTTGACAGAACTGCATGAGTGATTGATTAGACACAATTTCGGTATAGGATCAACCCTTGCAAAACAAATAAACAAATCCCACGCTGCTCTCATTTCTTGCATCTTCCCGCACATCGGCGTGACCTGGGACTGTGCTGTCGGTGGTCCGAGACCTACTTAATTGCCCTTCGTCCTTGGCTCCCGCTTTGAGTCTGAACTTGGCACGTCTTTCGGTATTTGCATGCTCCAGTAGCTAAGAGTGTGTGCGTAAAATATAGATGCCGAAAGCAACAGTTGAACAGTGTATCAATCTGTGCATTGCACAGCCAAGTACACCTGCTTCGTGAATCTCAGGAACAGAAATCTTGTTTGATTCACGATTCGTTTCGAGGAGCGGTTATTTAATCTACGATTTTAAAACCCTCGGAAAAAAGCAGTATGTAGTTGAAAATGCTCTTCTGACGCCCGTTAGATAATTGTTAATCCCTGGAGAGCTCTTTTGTGTTCAAGGAGGTCGTGTCTGATTGCCGAGCATCGTTGAGGCTTGAAGATGTGGGTCAACTATATTCAGGTCTGACATGTGGTTGACCCACATGTTCATAACATTCAGGTCTCCATGGGAAGAAGTCGAAGGGATAAATACCAATTCAAACATGAACAAGGGTTGTACATGGCATTGGGCTGCTGAATTACCTCCACAGGCTAGACATCTAAACGCCGAACTCAATGGAAGAGATACTACTAGCATCTTTAAACACTGAAATGGACATTGCACGTGCGTCTGTGGAATCTGCCTTCTGCTGGATCAGGCTCACTACAAAAGGACCGTCCACTTCATAGGAAAGCCTCCACACTTGGTAAATTCGAAACACCAATGAAGGAACTTTATTTGGCAATAATACGTTTGACTTCATCTATGTCTCTTATTCGAACGAAGTACCGCCTCGTCAATCTTGCACCCACAGAGGACATTCTAATTCCTTGGACCAGAAGTTACTGCCAACAATGCCACTTGTTCCACCGGGACATCATCACTGAAATGCAGTTCACTATAAATCTTAAAGCGCGTCAGTCTGCTTACATTAACTTTTGACCTGCCTGGAGGAAGAACCATCTGCAGGAGCTTGCTAATCGCTCCAGAATCCAGCTACCGATGCTTACATTTGCACGAGAAGGACGTGCAACTGAGGACTCATGGTCAAGTGCTCTAGAGTTCAGGTGACGGTCTCCACAGAAGCAGCTGACAGTAGCATCAGCTCCAGCAGTTATATTCAGCTGGCCATCGCCGCGTTTTTGTCAATATGTCAAGTTTATGGGGGCAATGTATACAAATCTAAAGAGAACACGCTGCAGACTACTGCAAGTACAGCACCCTCCTGAAGTATATCCAAAGCTCCTAGTATCTGTTGCAAACACACCTGCGATCGATATAGACCAATCCTCTCTCAACTCTTTTACCTTCACAATATTGCTCGCCAACAACACCGAGATTAAGCTGTCCAGCGGTTTGAATGTTCGACGACTCAAACAGTCGCGCCGCAAATGTTCCGTCCCAGGTTTTTCCCACTTCACAAATCGGATTAATGAATCTAGGTCAGAAACATCACATGCATAGTCCCGAATCGCTTCTAACCACACTCAAGAACAAATTATGTAGCATGCTCGAAGCAAGACTATTCGTTCGAAGGGAACCAAAAGCTTGGCAAAATCAATCCAAATGAAAGCTGTGCATGTGGGGATCCAAATGAAAGCTTTTCCCAGAATGCATTGTAGGTTTACTGCTTGTCTAATCTTGGAACAGCGGCGATCATCCTCAGTAAACCTCCTGGAGAATCGTTATTTATTTGATCAGTTATGCATAAATTTTTAAAAAAAAATTACAATCTGTTAATTCATCTAAGGACATCCATAAAAAATCAGTTAAGAATTACCAGCAAAAGCGTTGCGTGCAACCTCAGGACTCATGCGTCAGTTCAATGGCACATGTGGAGGACAGTAGAAACATGTTTTGAGCTGAGAAGGCTGCACACACACTCCAACTTGGGAGACAAACTCCATCAAACTAGGGAGATGAATGTTGCCAGCATCTGCTGAGTCTCAAAACCTGGAGATAGATTTCCTCCAACTTCGGATCTAGAAGCAAGACATCATCCGGAGTCGCCTCTCCTCCTTACTCCTCTGGCTCTTCACCTCAACAATTCTCAAGCAGCAACGTAATGTATTCTTGCCTTGTTATTTAGGAGAATTGATTTTACAACTGACATGGGCTTCAACATCAGTGTTGGATTGATGAGCATCAATATTATTTATATATTTATTCATTTAAATAAATTAATACTTGACAGTGCAATTTTTGTTTTTGTGCCAGGTGGAGGATAACTGACGGCATCCACATGGAGTAGCTGCAGCAGTGACCCTCAAGTGGGAAGAAATGAAATTGTAATGTGACAAAACCATATTTGGATTAAACAGACCAACGATGATTGCTTGGAACAATGATTAGGTTTGTGACATTAATGCATAGTTGCATAGTTGCAAATTTAGGGGGTCTTTATATTAATTGGACAAATTGAGAGGTTATAATTTTAAAATCTTTGGATTGGTTGAAATTGGGAAGCTTGGTTGAGGAGGTTTTATACTTAGGAAAATCAGCCCAAAAGTCTTGAGAGAAGAAGATAAGATAGAATGCACTTTTTTTCTATGTGGTATGAATAGTGAATTTTCCAAGAATTTTTGTCATGCATATTTCAAGATATGGTTTTTAAAAGAAGTTAAGAAGTTGTGTTAAGAACTATTAAAAATTAAAATTAAAATATGAAATCAATTATTTTTATGTTTGTCAACATTGTTAAAATCAAGATGCAATCTATAATATTTAGACTTATAATACAAAAAATCATTTGGTTCATTTCATGGCCTCTTTTTACTTTATACTATATCCTAAGGTCAATGCTTTTGAAGGATAGTTTTTCTTTACCAAGCAAGAGGCCTCTAAAAGACTTTAATAATTATACTTTTGGTTTTGATTGAAAAATATTTTGTGGTTTTATAGAATGTAATGATTTTTTTAAATAGCTAGTTTGTTTGCAATTTTTTTTAATAGTTAGATATTGCTAATTTTTTTAAAAATTAGAACTTTAAAAGACTTGTATATATATATATATATATATATATATAAATATACACACACATATACATATGAAATTATCATAACATAATTTAGAATTTATTATGAATAATAATAATTTTTTTAAAAAAATAATAGAAAAATCTATAAATGATATTATAGATAATTTATGTATATTTTATAAAAATATCAAATTAGTTTTTTCACTCCTATCATCAACAATAGAAGCATGATATTCTTCTTTGAATACTAATAATTATAGTCTTAATTTAGAGACACAAACTTAATATAATTTGTACTTTAGCTAAATATTTATTAGATTAATTTTTTAAATTTGCATCTAACAAACTTTGTGATTTTAGATCCTTCATGGAGCTTTCTATTTATCATTGCTTTATTTTTCTTTTGACCTTTATATATTAGCTATATCTTTAATATGATATTTTATATTTGATATTTATTTTGAAAATTCAACACTTTTGAAATAAAATTATTTTATTCTAATTTATAATCTAATTTTTAAAATATAAATGTTAAAATATCATTCTATTTCAAATTTTTTGTATGATATTCCTCTTATGGCATTAAAACTTATATCTAAGTACACTACATAAGAATTTCAAACTTAAAATATTTTAATATTTATGGTAATAAAGATCAACTCTTGAATTCTTCAAAACAAATCAACCAGAACTAGCACTTTTTCTCTTTAATAAATTTAAAAAATGGATTGAAATTTTTTGAAGAAGTTGTAAACAAACCTTGACCTACAAAATGTCTTGTTTATTATATTTAAATAAAGAAATAGTGTTAAAATTATTTTAATTTTTACTACTGGTGGCAAACCACCAATACTATCTTGTTAGTTAGACGTATTTTTGAAGTTAGGGTCATCTATTAAATACTAATAAATTTTTTAGGCTACTATTGATGGCCAAGTTTAACAATAGACATAACAAGGGAAACAATCTTGAGGGATATATTCGACGTTTTTTTTAGCCCACTGTACATGTACAAGTATTTGGCTCGCAAAGGTTCAAACATGGAATTTCTTATAAAACGGAATATTGAGCTGTATCTCCTTTAACTGGTGAAGCTAGGGCCAGCTTCGCACAATAGAATTTTGTTTCTGAAGTCCTTTTAATTCACTAACAGATCGGTTGAAGAAAAAAGCCTGACCCGAGGCAAGTGAACTGTTGTCATTTCAAGTGATCTGATTCAATGAAATAAGTTCCTGTTTGGGGCAGAACCTATTGATCTGCTTTACTGCGAGTTTGGCATCTGGTCAAGATGGGTAAAGGAGAAGGCTAAAAGACCACATCGTCACAGAAGTACTGAGGTTCATCAACAGAAAAATACGGTATTAAACCCAATTTACGGCAGACAAACAAGGGAGCAGCCAATTAATAGCAAAAACCAGCTTAAAGTGGAGCCTCACCCTTAAACTCAGCTTTGGAATCTGAATTAACAACTCAATTACAACTAAAGCATTTATTTTACACGCTTTTTCTTTTAGTACGTAGACTGGAGTAAAATGGTTTCGGTCTCCAATCAAAGTAGGTACTAAACGCGAGCAGCAAACTCGCGAAAGCCACATAAAACTTCAACCAAACCGAATGGAACAAGCACCAGAATACCCAACCGCTAAGGACTACGTGTAGAACAACATTGCAAACACCTTCCACTATGTTCAAAGGGCTCTCTCCAATTCCACTGTCATGGAAAGAACCTGTCTTACTAAAACTGGCCAACATCTGGTCCTTTTGATAAAATAGATCATACAGCCACTGCGTCATACCGTCTTCTGATTGAGGAATCTCAGAAATTGGTATCCGGCGAATGTGAATGTGCACTTCCGATGGATCGGTTCCGAATACATTGTTGATGAACAAGGGACACCGCTTCTTGTACCCTATAGTGAGGTCATAAACTGCATACATACACACATGAACGACTTGATGAGTATCTATGAGCTCCCAAACTCATCCAAGTATCAAATTTCACGTCAGAAAGAAAGCTAGAAATGTATTTTAAAATAATGAATATAAAAGCCAACTGTATGAACTCCTTAGTACAGAAATAAGCTTGGGAAAACATTTCTAGGTGACAATCTTACGAATGATTTTACAATATTTATATGAACGATGCATTCTCAAGATTGATTCAAAGCTGCAACCACCTGCATCCAAAGAGCAGCGCAATTGAGAAAGGCAAGTCACAAAGCCACGAGTGCGAGGTTGAAGCACATTGACAAGCTCCGGGTAGCCTTTCTCCCTTGCAATTGCATTGCCCGTATCCCGTTTCGCTTCACTGTCATAGTAGTCAATCATATTTACATCACAATTAATCAAAAATGACAAATTGCTAAGTACATTAAGCAAGTATGATTTCCTTGCTAGAGAAACAACAGAGAAAAAATGCAGATTATCGAGAAGACTGCAGAGATACATGAAACCTTACGAAAAATCTGTGCCTTCAGGAAACACGACTAGCCAGAGAGGATCTCTTTTATCTTGAAAACTATCAATGTATGTCTTGATGACGGGGGCATCCACCTCCCACTTTCTTTGCAGCATCAGAAACTCAAAAACGTAAAATGCCCAACCAAACAAGGGTAAGTTTTTCACTGAGTTCTTCACCGCATACTTGCAGTACCCAATCTTGCCTTTCCGAATTGCAAAGTTCCAAATGTACATCCAGTCCACTTCGGTACGATGGTTGCACATGACCATCACACGGTTCTCTCTAGGTACTTTATCGCCTGCAAACATCACCTTTACAACATCCATATCCCTGTAGGATGAAATTAACCGGAATCATCACGACATTCATTGCCATAAGAATGAAGTGAAGCAGCGTCTGTATTGTGGTTCCAGCATAATCAATAGGTTAACAGCAAAAGAAAACTGCAAAAGCAAACTTTCATGACACATTCGATGCTTCGGACATTAATTATTTAGTCACTTAGAGAGCGCTTCTGATCATATTGCAACACTATGATGGACCTAGAGTTGGCTTTCATGCACAGAATTCTAATTTTAGAAAATATTAAAACAAATTTTCAGTTTACAGAATGTACCTAAACAACATACATGTGTGGAGGTATTTTCATTAATAAGACATACCTTTGTTTCGTTGACCTCCTCGAATAAGTAGGGCCACATAGAAAGCCAGTTTCCTATGAAGTAGGACGTCCATAGTCGACTGTAATGCACACTGAAGAAGCGTGGCAAGAAATGCACGACCGGTGATAGGAAGACAAGCGCCACAAACGCAGTTAAAAGTAGAATTGCTAGACACACTAAACCCCGTACCCTTCGAAAGAGTGTCAATGGTCGATGTAGATGTAACTTTTCGCCCTACAAAGACAACCCACACGAATGAACAAATTCACATCTCCATCCGAAATCGATTAACTTATTCCCTACTACGCACGAGCCCCAATTCAACAAAGCAAAACCAAGAGAAACAAAATAACGCCTAACCCAGACTTTGATAACTCCGCCCATTGTTAGCGAATTACAGCACAAATGAAAGTAAAATTGACCTAAACCTAAACTGCATGGCGTGTACCAATTCTCTTCAAAGGCCATGCACGCAATGACGCAAAATCCAGAAATTCAACGATTTCAACAAATTGAAACAAAGATGAAGCCATTTGGCTCACCTGGGAGGAGTACATAGCAGGCGCCTGGTCACCCAAGTCATCTACACCGAGGGATTCCGCACCCGGCTTCGAAGAATAAGCATCACCCGGCGGGATCTGCATGACGATTCAAACGCACAATTCCCACCCGAAAAACGTCCGGAGATTGGGAGTTTTTGTCAAATTGAACGTTGAAAAACCCCGTGAGTCAGGAAACCGTTAAACTTTCACATCATCATGGGGTCTGCACAAGCAAACGTGCTTCCAATCACAGGGTTGCCATCAGCCGTCAACGCGCATCTGACAGGAAAACAAAACACTCCCCAGCTGCAGAGTGCGCAAGAGTGAGGGCGTGGTGGGGGTGCCATTTGTGGGTTGCGGGGACGATCGCCGAGCCCGGCCAATCAGTGCGGCAGATTCCAGTCGAAAGCGATGGCACGGCGCCCACAGTAGTTTGACGTTCCCCCGCCCTCCCGTGCTTTGTTTCCGTCTCGGCGTGGCGTGGCGGACTCCCCGAGGCCCCCACTTCCACATGTCGCCCCCTCCTCCTCGCCCCTGGTCCGGTCCCCCCTTTCCCTTCTCCCCGTCTGCCGTGTGAACGAGGTTACCCCTCCCTGCGGTGTGAACACAGCTCCCTCTTGTGCTTCATTCCTGTGCCCTCCTGTGCCACACCCTACAGCCCCTCTTCATGTTCCTTTTTTTCTTTTCCTTTTTCGTGCCTTCCTTTCACTGCATCATAGCAAAAGGCAGTCTTATCTCGCTTTTATTTATCCCCCCCCCTCCCTATAACATCATATTCTGGGCTCAGATGTCGGTATAAAGAACACAGCCTCATTATTTGATTCATGATTCAACAACATGATTTTATAATTTTATTGTTGATATTATTGATTCTTTGATACATAATTCAATAATATTACAGCTGGGACTTTGTGGGGACTTGGAAGTTGGTGTGAAAGATATAAGTTGACTCATTGACACTTGAATTAATAACTCACACAAAAACAATAATGTTAATGATAATAATAATGATAATTCAAAAGTGAAATTCAATTACAATACATCAAAATATCCAAATAAAAGTATTTAAATCCCCAAAGATTGGCAATTTACATAAATTATAAGTAGCAAAAATTTTTAGTTGGTAGATAATTTATTAAAAGGTATTATAAATAAAAAAACCAATATTTTAAAAACCATCTTTTTTATACACTATATCAAATATTGAAAGACCATAAGGATTATATAATAGAAAAAAAATGTAAGAAAATTAACATAAAAAACCATGTCTATTACTTTTGTTCAATGCAATAAAAATAAAAGTAATAGGCATGTTATTATTATAATTTATATTATTATTTTAAAATCATCTTTATATAAAAATATTATTTTTATTTATTTTATTAGATAACTATTTATATTAATTATTTTGGTCATATTTTAAATTAATTTTATATTCTTTACTATCTTCAACAAATTACATATGTTTCAAAATTATAAAATATGATATGATTAAAAAATACTAATATTTTTGATTAAACATAATTTTTCAAGCCAACAAAAAAGTTAAAAAAATAATGATATTTTTATAAACCACATAATGTAATATATACATATATTATTTAAATAGATAGAAGTATGTAGCAACATGTTAGATGGGTAATGTCTTCTTTAAGAAACATCAAAGAAGTTTTTTAGATGTAAATTAAGTTTAAAAATTCTTCTAAATACATTGTTAAAGATATGAATTTAGAAAAAATTCAAAAGACAATATAATTATGTGTTACAAAAGAAGAGTAATAAGTAAGAAATAAAAAAAATAGATATGAGATAAAAAATAATTACAATAGCCATTATCAAATAAAAAAGACTAAAATATAAGAAAAATATTTACAAGATTGAAGATGGCCTCACTCTTATCTCTATACATACTAGCTATTAAGAAGGTCTTGTGGAAGTTTCTTAAAGACCTATCATATACATAAGATTTACTCTAATAATTATTTAATTAATATAAATAGATAGAAATAGATAAAAATAAGTTAATTTCATAATATCTTATAAAAAAGCTTCTTAGAAGCTTTATAGATATGGTATTATTTTTATATATATTTATAGGTGATTAGTAGATTAAAAACTTAGCCAACAAGTTAGCCACATGTTAGACATGTTGATAGCTTGTAGAACAAGCTAAGTATATGGTATACATATAAAAAACTTGTTTTGCAAGTTTGACATGTACCTTACAAATTGGACACATGTTGGAGGTTTTATAGAAATTGCTTACAGTATGTAAAATCCACTCAAAATGTATAATATGTTTATAGGTTTAAATATGTATTAGAATGATTAGTAAAGTAAATTAAAGGGAGTTGGTATAAGAAACTTTATTTTAGATTTTACTTAGTTTGGTTATGGCTTTTAAATTATATAGAGCCTAAATATTTAGTGTAAAGCCTTGAGAGGCAATTGGGGTCCAAAGAAGAAGAATTAAACTACTAAGAGGCCTATTTGGAAGGATGAAGATAAAGTGAGGATGAATGAAGATAAGGGGTGAAGTTCTTCATTCCTATTGGTTGAATACTATGCCCAATGGGCTTTGAGGAGGCTGCCTGCAACAAGAACAAGGGTTTCGGCAACTTCAAGGAGGCCATTGGAAAATCAGAGACTAGATTTAGAAAGCTTGTTTTTTGGGCTACAATTTTGGTGTAAAAATTGAGAGATTTGGAGTTTTTATGAGGGAGAAGTAGGCGCTTGAAGTTAAGGTGTGCAATTTGTACCTACTGCCACTCTATTGAGGATTGGAGGAGTTATATGAGAGCTTTTGGAGATCGGGAGATGCGGCTAGAGAGGTGATTTCAAGTTCTACACTTGATATGGAAGAATTTCTACAATAGGAGTTCTAAAAAAGGAGATATTGGGAGTCAAAGACAGTAGTTTGAATTCCAAGGCAATAAGTAGGCCGTTTTATTCATAGTGATGGGTTTTGCCATATCTTGAGTTTCTGGACAAACATTTGTCTAAAAATTTCCAAGTAGGTGAATCTTTGTGCTAAAAAGCTATACATTAAAGTTTCATAGCATTTGGACATTGGATTTGTGAGATATGAAGAATTTAGTACACGGGTATTTGTAAACAAGGGTTTAAAACTATTATTAGGTTTTTCATGATATCTAAAGATCGATAAAGAATCAATAGTTGAAATTTGTTGTGCTAGTTTTTAAAAGCACATTAGTACTTCTTGTGAAATTTTAGCAGATTTGAATAGTTAGACTAAGAGTTATAGGTAAATGAAGTTCGGAAAAAATTCCCCTCCTACGGTGTCGTACTGCATTTACGTGCAGTGTGTAAAAATATTAAAAATCTTGTATCTATTGTTAATATATGTGTGAGTGCTAGAAGTTATTTTAGAAGATATTATAAGGAGAGGATTTATTATAGCCACTTAGTTAGTGAATTAAGATGGCTATTTGTTTTGTTCCTACCTTATTTATATCCTAGAATAGACTCTTTTGTAATTAGAAGAAAGGTAAAGGTTGTTTACCTTTCTTGTTGACTTTTGAGGTAGAATGGACCTTATGAAGGATAAGAAAGGAGAGCATGGGGTGAATAAGGCCCATCCAATAGGATTTGGCTGCCCATGTGGGCGTCTCATAGTCTATTATAGAAAGAAAGGGAGATATACTCCTCTTGTTAGACCGAGAGAGAAGAGAGTTTTGAATAGTGAACTTTGGAGAGAGATAGCTCCGAGGAGATAGAAGTGTTTGTAGTGAACATTGGTGGGTGTGTTCTTTGAGTTGTGAGGATTCTAGAACCTACTCACTTGCTTGTATTGGAGTTGTGAACAAAAGGTTATGCTTGTTTTAGTAGAGTGAGGTTTGCTGCCACCCGACGAAGAGGGGCAGAAACTTCGAGCTGCCACTGCAAGTTTGATTTCAACTCTTTCTTAGTGAAATTTATAGAGAGTGTGGAAGATTGTGCTAGCTATCTATCAAGACATCTCTTGTAGCATTTGGAGTTGGAGAGCAAAAGTTGTGAGCTTGAGAGTGGGAAAGGGTTTGCTGCCACCCGACGAAGAGGGGCAAAAACTTTGTTCAACCACCCAAGTCGGACAGTCTCTTCAATCTTCTTGATAATTTAGGTGCTTGTAGTAGCTTGTGTAAGCTTTCCACAAAAACAAAAATCAATACATTTGGAGCTTTGATGAAAGTTTTATGAGCCGTGAAGTGTCAAAGAGGAAAAATTGTTGCTAGGGTTTGAAGAGTAGAATCGACTAGCTACAAAATCTGGAGTTTGAGAGGCATGCATGCGAAATTTTAGAACAAGTTAGGTGATGGAGTGAGCTTTCTAAAAAGCTATTGCATGTCCAATTTGGAGAAGGGAAGTGATCACAACAAAGGCTGAAGTGAAGAGGAGCTTTGCTGCCTTTGCATTTGCTTGGAAATTTTAGCGCCTACTTCTTTTAGCCATAACTTTTAAATGGTAAGTCATCTATTTGTGAAATTTTGATATGTTTTACAATGGATTATTGGCTTTCCATAGGCTATAAGCACGCTTGATTCGACCTTTGGATGAATTTTTAGTGATTTATTTAGTTTCAGCTTGTTGTATAACTTGTATTCCTCATATGCGGTTGTATTTTGAGGTATACTTGAATACATACATACTTTGCTTATACTTTTTAGACAAGTATATATACTTGTATTTATACAAGTATTCTATAAGTATTCTACAAGTATTATACATAATATTTATATAAGTATTTGTACAAGTATTATACCAAGGATTTATACAAGTATTTGTACAAGTGTTATATTAAGGATTTATACAAGTATTTATACAAGTATTTGTATAAGTATTATTCAAGTATTTATACTTTATATTTGTACAAGACTTGTACAAGTATAATACAAGTATAACTTGAAAGCTTGAAGAAATATTGTGCAAGTATAGAATATACTTGCACGGCTTCCTCTCATGTTCCCTGCTAGTTCTAGTAGCAGCTAGGAACCCGGCGTTTTCCCAAGGCGAATTCTCTCTACCCGACAACGGGTGAATGAGGATTTAGAGTATTTTGATATAGTTGAGTGTTTTTTGTGAAATAAGACTTATGTATTGGGTGTAATAGCCCTAAAAAAAAAAAATTTTATAAAATTTTGAGGGTTTTATTATTTTGGACCTTAATTGAGTATTTAGTTGCAGCTAGAAGCCTAGTGCTTTCTTGAGGCAGATTCTCTCTACCACGACAATGTCATCACGTAGTTCTTAAGTAGATAGTATATATAGAAACAAGAGTGAAACCTTCTTCACTCTTATCAATTATTTTCTTATTTTTAATTTAATTCAAGAATCTTTATATTTTCTAGTCTTTGATAATAGCCATTCTAGTTTCTTCTTGAATATATATATATATATATATATATATATATATTTATCTTATCATTTTTTTTAACATAGATTATACTAATATATGCATCTTTTTTTAGTTTGTGTTCTTGACAAATTAACAAGAGTGCATATTCAATGTTAGAACTTTGTCTTTTTTTGATTAAGAATAGATTATTTTTATTTTTTGATAAAGCATAAGCATATTAGAAGTTGTAGATTACCTACTTCTAAATTGATATTGTTCTTAGAATTTTTTTTTCTTGAGTATTTTATTTTGTAATTAAAATAGATATATATTTTATTTTTATTGTATTATCATAAAAAAGCTTATTAAAATGAAGAGCGCAATGGTATAAATGCAAGAGCAAATGAGATAGTTAATACTTACAATGCATCAATTCAATCTATTACCTATCAAGGACATGAATTAGAAAAAGATGTATAATCTAATGAAAACTGTATCAAAGTAAAGTCACAAAATAAAAATAAGAAAGTATGTATATTCAAAGGAAAATTGGAATGGCTATTGCCAAAGACTGGAAATATGAAGACTCTTGAAACTAGACTAGAATCAGGAAAGGAGTTAACAAGAGTGAAGAGGGCTTCACTCTTGCCTCTATAAATACTATCTAACTAAGTGCTACATGGTGATATTCTATAGAACCTCATACATGTGTCTAATTTGCAAGACACGTGTCAAACTTATATGACAAGTTTTTGACATGTGCGCCATGTACTTGGCTTGTTCCGCAAGCTATCAACATGTGTGATACATGGCTAGCTTGTTCCACAAGCTACCAACATATGCGCCATGTGGCTAGCTTGTTGATCAAGTTTCTAATCTACCAATCACCTATAGACATGTATAAAGGTGACTCCTAGAAGCTTCATAGAATCAACTTATTTTACTTACTTCTATTAGTCTATATTATTTAGATAATTTATTGGAATAAATCTTATGTCCGTGACATTACCCCTCTTTTTAGGGATGAGTTCCACGAGGAGTCGTGATTATATGTTGAGAAAGTCCAAAATACGTCGAATTATGCTTGCTACATACTCTGATCTTTGTTCCCTTTGAAGGTAGTTGATAGGTCCTTTCAGCCATTGATAATGTCCTATACTAGGGCGAGAAGATCACCCTGTTATTTGATCATTGTTGAGGCTTCATAACTTCCTTCAAAGAAAACATTAGAAACACCATCAGGTGTAGTTCTTAACTCTAAAAGTATCACCAAACATCAAAAGTCTCTTCCAAGGTCATGATACCAAACACGTTGTATTTCACCATCAATCCAAGGAAGGACATGTCGTTCTTGAGGATCTTCATCTCTATTCGATTGTCTTGAAGGTTGTGATAGTCATAATGTCTCATCTGATAAATCAGCAAATGATGGCTCTTGAGCTGAATTTGCTGATTGTTGATCCTCCATCTCTTTAGCACAAAGAAATTTAAGAAAATGACAAACAATGATACAAGGTAGGATGAAACTTCTATAGAACCTGCTTTGCTTTATAGCAAAGATTTTCTTGATTCTTTATGTTCGTTTTGACGGATGTCATCGATGAAATGCATTGACTTTTATTGATACATTTGTTAGATTCTTTGATGGCTCCCATGTGTATTCACTAATATCGTATCCGCGCCAATGCACAAGATATTCCAGTTGATTTCGGCGCCGCCTTGAATCTAAAATCTCTTCAACCTCAAATTCTTTATCGTTGTCCACTTCTACAGAAGGCGGTGGCATTTGTCTTCTTCCTTGTATATCCACTGTCTTGTATGGCTCAAATAGTAACACGTGGAATACATGATGGATCTTCATGGATTCTTATAGGTGTAATTGATATGCAACTAGATTGATTTGTTCAAAAATAGGAAAAGATCTAAGCCTATGATAGTCCTATTTATCACAAGGACGAGTAGTTTTGATATTACGATGAATTAACAATACCTTGTCCCCCACATTGAATTGTGGTTGTTCCTTGCAATACGCATTTGCATTTGTTTTTTGTCATTCTTGAGTTTCATTTAATTGCACCATCATTATTGCATGTAGCTCTGACAAATGATTTGCCAAATCTTCTGCTGCTGGATTATCAACTTTTGAAAAGTCAAAAGCATCAAGTCGTGGGTGGTAACCATAATTGGCGAAGAAAGATGTTTGTTGCATAGAAGAATGTATCATATTATTATAAGCAAATTTTGCCAATGGTAGAAGAGCTATCCAATTATCTTATTGGTAGTTGATGGTACACCTTAAGTACTGCTCCAAGACTTGGTTCACGTGCTCTGTTTGTCCATCAGTTTGAGGATGAAAAGCTAAAGATAACTTTATGTCCACTTTTGAGATTTTGAAAAGGATTCTCTAAAATCTTGACACAATTTGAGTTTCCCTATCCGATATAATAACCTTGGATAACCCCTGATAGTGATAGATATTATCAATGAAAAGCTTAGCTATTTCTTCACTTGTGATAGATTTTTTGCATAGCACAAAATGTGCTATGTTGGTGAACCAATCTACTATCACAAATATAGAGTCATAAGATCTTGAACTTGAAAGATTTGTGATAAAATCCATAAAAACAGAAGACCATGGTTGTTCTAGAATAGAGAATGGCTGAAGAAGCCTAAAAGATCAATGACAAGGAGTCTTTGATTTTGAGCAGATATCACATGATTGTACAAAGTCTTTAACTGCCTTCCACATTTGAAGCCACCAAAAATCTCTTGATATAAGTTCCAAAGTCTTGTTGTATCCAAAATATCCTACCGTTGGAAAATCATGACATGCTTGAAGAACACATAAACGTGCTTCTCCTTCTGGAATATATAGGCGTCCTTCAAAATATAGTAGATTATTCTTAAACTCAAATTTAGAAGAATCATGAGACTTGGAAGAATTATTCTTGATATCATAAACAAGAGGATCTGAGGACATACTTGACTGAATTTGCTTGAGAAAAGTTGAATCAACAATCAATATTGATTTCATTGCTCAAAAATGAAACTGCTCTAATTTCAAAAGGGCCGTTCTTTGTTGCTCAAAAGCCGCATCTCCTTCTTTTGGTGCAAAATAAGAATGTCTAGAAAGGACATGAGACAAACCTTATTGTTTTCCTGGCCAATAAGTAATAATGAACTCAAATCTTGACAAAGATATACTCCAACGAACTTGACAATAATTCAACACGAGTGTCGATATAAAATACTCGAGATTCTTGTAATCCATGTACATGGTGATTGGACTGGAAGTGCATTCTAGGTAATGACGCTATTCTTGAAAGGAATCCACATTTGCAAGATGTTCTTTGTTGTGGATCTCATAATTGATCTCGGCTCTTGAGAATTTTCTTGAATGAAAAACTACTAGATGAACTTTGTCGTCTATTTCTATTTGTGACAAAATCACACCCAAGGCAAAGTTTGATGCGTCTATTTTTTAAAAAATACCTTGGAGAAGTCAGTTTGACATAAGATTGGTGCAAAAACAAACAATGTCTTCAGAGCTTCAAATGCTGCTTCCATTTCTTGATTCCATTGGAATTTGTCTTTACAAGTCAAACGTATAAGTGGAGCTACAATTTGACAAAAATCTTTGATGAAGATCTGATAATAATTGACAAATCCCAAAAAATATTTGACATCTCTTACCGTCTTTGGAATTTTCCAATTCATGATTATCTAGACTTTCTTAGAATCCATCATGAGATCATCATTTGAAATGATGTATCCTAAGAAACCAACTTGAGTAGTATGAAATACACACTTTTCTATCTTGGTGTACAATCCTGCATCTCTAAGTTTTTGTAATATTTGACGAACATATACTTCATGTGCTTCTACATTCTTAGAATAGATCAAAATATTGTCTAGATAGCAAACAACAAAATTGTCTAGGAACTCACAAAAAACATCATTCATGAGATGTTGAAAAGCACCTGGTGCATTTGTGAGTCCAAAAGACATGACATTATATTCAAAATGTCCATACCTAATTCAAAATGCACTTTTCCATTCATCTCCTTCTTTGATGCGTACTAGATTGTATGCTCCTCTTAGATCTATTTTTGTATAGATCTTAGCTTGATTTAACTGGTCAAAGAGTTCTGATATCAAAAGTAATGGATATCTATTTTTGATTGTGATCTTGTTGAGTCCTCGATAGTCAACACACATCCGCAATGATCCATCTTTTTTCTTTTCAAATGTAATTGGAGCTTCTGTTGGAGATTTAGAATGGCATATGAAATTCTTGGCCAAATTCTTGTTAATATACATCTTGAGTTCAGCCAACTCATCTTGTGATAAATTGTAGATTGGTCCAAACGATGGCTCAGTTCCTTCTTTGAGGTCGATTGAACAATCATGTAGATAATGTTCCAGAAGAATATTTGTACTTTTTTCTCAAAAACGTCCTGATAATCTAGATATTGGCTTAGAATGCCACTTAAAGTCTTTCCACCAACAAAAATGGATGTGGCATAAATAGCAAAAGTTGATCCTTCTTTTGTTGCGTGTATAAAAGCTTTTGCACCTATAAGTATGGATTTTGCTATACTATGCTCATAGCTTTTTACTTGGTCAGTAAGATGTTTAATAACGTTCTAAAAAAAATAAAGTCTATAAGAAGTCTATTTGAGGATTATATTTTTCTAGCCATGATAAATCTAAAATAATTGGATTAGATGGAGATTTAATTATGTTAAAGGCTACGTAGCTATTATGACCATGTATTGTTACTTTTATAGGATGAGTTTTATGAGTGACATCTCCAGAAGACAATGGATGACCATCTATGACTTCTACATGTACAGGTTTAGTTTTTTGTACTAAAGATATTTTATGATTGTTAACAAATTATTCATCTAAAAAGCATGCTGAGCTCTTAAATCTAATAAGGCAAAGGCTCTGTAGTTTTTTGGTCCTAAATATACATCTATTATAAAACAAAGAGAGGGTTCTAAGGAGAGAATAGGACCTTTACTAGAAATTGTATAAGGTTCCAACTGCATGGTTCCTATTGTAGCTAGACAAATTTGTTTTCTGACATGTTGTCTTTTTTGATAGCCGTACTTTTCATTTTGTAGTTGTGTCATTTCTTTGGATAATGTTGAGCAGTGTGCTTAGGTTCACCACAATATAAACATAATCCTCCTTGATGACATCGAATCTTTTCTTGTTTAGTAAGAGGTTTAAAAAATATCGCATCAATTTGCATGTCTTTTACTTCTGAATGTACATTTTGTGAGGACATTGATGTTGCTATTGTATAAAAACGTTGAGGCTCCCTTGTACAACTCTCAGATCAAAACTCAAAAAGTCAATTATCACACTTCTTAGTAAAATCAATTACTTGACTCAATGTTTGAAGATCAAGTTAATTGAGCATTAATTTTTTTACCTCATATTGTAATCCGTAGAGAAATTGGCTGATGAGTGCAGCATCATCCCACTTGATATTAGTGGCTAGTTGTCAAAATTAAGAAGCGTATAATGACACTGATCGATTGTCTTGTCGTAGGATGCGAATCTTGTTGATTGTAACACGGATTGCATCATGTTCTCCATATATAGATCGGAATTCTGCTAAAAATGCCTCCAAATTATCCAATACTGGATCATGTCATTCAAAAAAAGATGAAAACCACGATTAAACAGAACCTGAAAGTAACGTTCTAATAAATCTAACTTAAGATCCTTGCGTAGGATAACTTTGAGGTTGAAGTTCAATCACCAATTTTACCTCATTGAAAAATCCTCAAAATATAAATCTTTTGAAATCAAACTTCTCATGCAAACTAATTTTTGGTTCTCTAATATTTCAACGATGCTCCATCATAGGTGAAGTAGTATGGTTTGGTGTAGATATTGATGCAGCTTCAACCATCTCTATATCTTCATTTCCTACTAATCTTGTTGCTCCTTGTGGTGGTAAACTAAGTTGATGCATTGCAAGCATTAGCTCTCTCATTTGTTTTTGCATTTGTGCCATTGTACTCTTTATTTCCGCAAGCTCCGCCATGATAATATAATAAGAAAGAAGATGTCTACTCTCACTTCAAGAAATGTAGAGTAACACACTCAAAAGAAAAAATTCTAGAAACAATATCAGTTTAGAAGTGGATACTCTACAACTTTTAAAATGCTTATGTCTTATTAAGAAAAAGGAATAATCCACTCTTAATCAAGAATAGACAAAGCTTTGATACTGTATGTGTATTCTTGTCAATCTGTCAAGGACATGAACTAGAAAAAGATGTATAATCTAATGAAAATTATATCAAAGTAAAGTCACAAAATAAGAATAAGAAAGTATGTATATTCAAAGGAAAATTGGAATGGCTAATATCAAAGACTGGAAACATGAAGACTCTTGAAACTAGATTAGGATCAAGAAAGGAATTGACAAGAGTGGAGAGGGCTTCACTCTTGCTTCTATAAATATTATCTAACTAAGAGCTAGGTGGCGATATTCTATAGGATCTCATACATGTGTCTAATTTATAAGACACGTGTCAAACTTATACGACAAGTTTTCCACATGTGCGCCACGTACTTAACTTGTTCCACAAGCTACCAACATGTGCACCATGTGGTTAGTTTGTTGAACAAGTTTCTAACCTACCAATCACTTATAGACATGTATAAAAGTGATTCCGCATCTATAAAGCTTCTAGGAATCTTCTCTATCAGATATTATCAAATCAACTTATTTTACTTATTTCTATTGGTCTATATTATTTAAGTAATTTATTGGAATAAATCTTATGTCCGTGACACTATCTCAAGGAGCAACAAGATTAATACAAAGTGAAGATATAGAAATAATTGAAGCTGCTTCAATGTCTATACCAAGCCATATTACTTCACCTATAATGGAACATTGTTTAAGCATTAAAGAATCAAAAATTAATTTGCTTAAGAAGTTTGATGGTACAAAATCTAAGTTTCAAAGATTCATCAATCAAATACAATTAGTGATTGAACTTCAACATCAAAGTTATTCAATTCAAAGATCACAAATCAAGTTTGTTAGAATACTATTTTCAAGTTCTAATTTATTGTGGTTTTCATATTTCTTTGAATAATATAATCCAATATTAGATAATTATTAAGGATATGAATCATAAAATAATAAAATGCTAATACACTCTTGTGTTATTTGAAAGAATAGAAAATCATTCAAATATGGAATAATATTAAAATTAGTATGGTTATCACTAAAGACAAGAAGTTTAGAGACTCTTAAAATAAGACTAAGAATAATAAAGGTGTTGACAAGAGTGAAAAAGGCTTTACTCTTGTTTCTACATATATTATCTACCTAAAAGCTATGTGACAGTATTTAAAAGGACCTCCAACACATGTTCAATTTGCAAGACATGTGTTAAACTTATAAGACATGTTTCCTATATGTGTGCCATGTACTTAGCTTATTTCACAAGCTACCAATATGTGTAATGCGTGGCTAGCTTGTTGGCCAAGTTTCTAATCTATTTATCACCTATAGACATGTATAAAAGTGAATCCACATCTATGAAGCTTCTAGAAAGCTTTTTCATAAGATATTATCAAATTAATATATTTTTATCTATTTTTACCTATACACATTAATTAGATAATTATTGAAATAAATCTTATGTCCGTGATAATAATTTGAAGATATTTTTAATAAAGTTTCAATCTATGTATGAAAAACATGATGTAATTTGTATTGCAACCAATAAGATCTATATCTTGTGATAAGACAATCAATTAGTGACATTATATACTTCAAAATATTTATAATTAGCAACTGATATCAAGTGAAATAATGTTGCATTCATCCGTCAATTTTTCTATAGATTATAATATGAGGTAAAAAAATTGATGTTCAACTTATTCAATCCTCAAACATTGAATCAAGCAATTGACTTTGTTGTGAAGTGTACAAATTAGTTTTTTAAGTTTCAATCTAAGAGTCATAGAAAGAAGCCTTAATATTATTATAATATAATGACAACACCAATATCTTCTCAACATACATATTTAAAAGTAAAAGATATGCAAATTAACTCAGTACATTTTAAAGTTTTTACAGATAAAAAAAAGACTTATTATCATCAAGAAGGATTGTGCTTATATTGTGGAGAACCTAAATACATTGCTCAACATTGTTCAAAGAAACAATGTAACTATAAAATGAAGAGTAGGGCTGTCAAAGAAAATAAATTTGTCCAGCTACAATAAATACTATGCAGTTGAGATCTTATACAATTCATAGTAAAGGTTCTATTTTCTCCTTAGAACCCTCTCCTTGTTTTATAAGAGATGTGTGTTTAGAACCTAAAAATTACAAAGTCTTTGCCTTCTTAGATTCAAGAGCCTCAATATATTTTTTAGATGAAGAATTTGTTAAAAGTTATAGAATACATTCAGTACAAAAAACTAGATCCGTACATGTAAAAGCCATAGATGGTTGTCTATTGTCTTTTGAAGATGTTATTCATAAAATCCTTCCTATAAATGTAATAATAGATGGTTATAATCATTATATAATGTTAACTATAATTACATCTCTTTCTAATCCAAGCATTTTAGATTTATCATGGCTAAAAAAATATAATCCTTGAATAGATTAGATTTCTTATAGACTTGATTTTTTTCAAAGTATTAATAAGAGTCTTATTAATCCAGTAAAATACTATAAGTCTAGTATAATGAAACATATATTTGTAGATACAAAAGCTTTTATAAATGTAACAAAAGACAGATCATCTTTTGTTATTTATACTACATCCATTTTCGATAGTAGAAGGACTTCAAGTAGCATTCTATTATAAATATAAAATTTATTCCAATAATTATTTAATTAATATAAATTGATAAAAGTATGTAAAATAAATAAATTTGATAATTTCTTATAAAAAAGCTTCTTAGAAGCTTTGTAGATGTAGAATCACCTTTATACATGTCTATAGGTGATTGGTAGGTTAGAAACTTGGTCAACAAGTTAGCCATGTATCGCATATATTGGTAGCTTGTAGAACAAGCTAACTATGTGTTGTACATGTTGGTAGCTTATATAACAAGCTAAGTACGTGGCGCACATGTAAAAAACTTGTCTTGTAAGTTTGACATGTGTCTTACAAATTAGACATATGTAAGAGATCTTATAGAATGCCGCTGTTGTATGTCGTGAAGTCTTGCTTGAGAATGCTCCGGGCACCTGGCTATGGAAGATAAAAAAGAAATATGTAATAATAAGTAGTGCTAACCTCTCTAATCAATCTTTAAATAATCCCTAATCAAACCTTAACTAAATCCTAGTCAATCCTGGTCAAATTCAAACAAATCTTAATTAAATCCTAATCAACCCTAGTCAAATCCTAAAACAAATTCTAGTCAATTCTGGTCAAATCTTAACAAATCCTAAAACAAATCCTAAAAAAATTCTAATCAACCTTGATCAAACCTTAACAAATCCTAAAAAAAATCCTAAAGAAACCCTAATCAATCGTAGTCAAATCCTAGCAAATTTTAAAATAAATCCTAGTCAACTCTGGTCAAACCTTAACAAATTCTAAAACAAACCCTAAAGAAATCCTAATCAATTCTAGTAAAATCCTAGCAAATCCTAAAACAAATCTTAAAACAAATCTTAAAACAAACCCTAAAGAAATCCTAGTCAACCATGGTCAAACCCTAGCAAATCCTAAAACAAACCCTAGTCAATTTTGGTCAAATCTTAACAAATCCTAAAATAAACCATAAAAAAATCCTAATCAACCTTGATCAAATCCTAGCAAATCCTAAAAGAAACCCTAGTCAATCCTAGTCAAATCTTAACAAATCCTAAAACAACCCTAATCAATCTTAGTCAAATCCTAAAATAAATCCTAAAGAAATCCTAATCAACTTTGGTCAAATCTTAACAAATCCTAAAATAAATCTTAAATCCTAAACCCTAATCAAATCCTATTCAAACCGTAAATCCTAAACCTTAAACCCTAAACTAAATTCTAAGCAATTCAAATCAATCCTAAGAAAAATTAGAACCTCAATATCTATCAATTAGATTGTTGATCTTACTTAAAACTTTATACACCTTTCAACCTCTTAGTCAAAAATAAGCACAACAAATTTGAAGGAAATCAAAGTTACTAAATAGAAGAAAAATCCTAAAAACTCCTCGGGTGTTAGCCGGCCTCCTTCTCCAACCTTGATGCTGATCTTCCAGTGCTAATTTCTCCCTTCTTCACCATTCAATCACTCTCAAATCTCTCATATGTATGGGAAAACAAGTCTACTATTCTTACACATAAATTTCATTCCAATCCAATTAGCAAATTGCTCAGGATCTCAAAAATCCCAACTGACCTTCAAAGCTTAATTCTTGAGACCTTGACCTACTTAAACCTCAATTACATATAATTAAACTATTAGATTCAATTCAAATTTACAACACCCTACAAGCTTTATTGTATGCACGAAGATACAAAATATCACTTGTAGATCTATAACCAATCTCACAGAATGCTCAAAAATGTAAATTGTAATATATTTTACAAAATCAGGGTCACCAAAAAACACCCTTGACTTTGCAAAGCCATTACAAAGTCATTATCAACTCAAATCAATTCCAACTGACTTTCAAAGAAAGATCCTCTAGTTTGCTCTCTATTCCCATCTTTAGATCTACAAAAGTCCCTCTGACCCGTCGTAAGCATGCGGTTTTGTGCCTTAGGGTCAGATTCTTATCCTAGCTCATAATCGGTCCTCTCTGGGTATCTATTTTGAGATTTTTGTGGTAAATTTTTCTATAACCTATTCTTAATTCTCTCTTATATATGCCTATATTATTTTATTTTCCAATCTACTTTATTTTGCCTTACTTATGACCCTACAAAATAAATAGAAGCTCATTTGTAAAAAAGGCAGCATTAACACTCATTAGTTTTACTTCCTTTTTACTATTATCTATTTTTTAAAGATAATTTGCTACAATATTTTGAACTAAGATCTTCTATAATATACTATTTTTATATTCTTTCACCTAATAGTCGTGTTACATCACAACACTGCTACATAGCTCTTAGATAGATAGTATATATAGAGACAAAAGTAAAGCCTTCTTCACTCTTATCAATTCTTTTCTTGCTTCTAGTCTAGTTCAAAAGTTTTATGTATTTTCTAGTCTTTGGCAATAGTCATTCCAATTTCTTCTTGAATGTACATACTTCTTTATTTCTATCTTATTATTTTCATTTGATATAGTTCTTATTAACTTATATATCTGTTTTAATTTGTGGCCTTGACAGATTGACAAGAGTGAAGTTATAATATCAGAGCTTTATCTTTTCTTGATTAAAAGTGGATTATCCCTTTCTCTTGATAAGACATAAGCATATTAGAAGTTATGGATTATTCACTTCTAAACTAATATTATTTTTAAATTTTTTTCTTTATTCTTGAGTATTTTATTTTGTAATAAAAGTAGATACTTTCTTGTCTTTCTATCATAGAAAAGCTTGTTGAAATAAAGAGTGTAATGGCACAAATGCAAGAGCAAATGAAAGAATTAATGCTTATAATGCATCAATTCAATACACCACCTTAAGAAGTAACAAAATTAACATGAGGTGAAGATATAGAGATGATTCGAGCTGCTTCAAGCCATATTACTTTACTTACAATTGAACATCATTCAAACATCAAAGAACCAAAAATTAGTTTGCTAGAGAAGTTTGATGGTATCACATCTAAGTTTTAAGGATTCATCAATCAAATACAACTGGTGATTGAACTTCAACTCGAAAGTTATTCAACCCAAGGGTCACAAGTGAGGTTTATTGGAATACTACTTTTAGGTTCTACTTTATCATGATTTTTATCCTTTTTTGAATGACATGATCCAATATTAGATAATTTGGAGGTATTTTTAGTGGAATTTTGATCTATGTATAGAGAACATGATACAATTTGCATTGCAACCAACAAAATCCGCATCTTGTGACAAAACAATTGATTAGTGACATTATATGCTTCACAATTTTGACAACTAGTAATTGACATCAAGTGGGATGATGTTGTACTTATTAACCAATTTCTCTATGGATTATAATATGAGATAAAAAAATTGATACTTAATTTATTTGATTCTCAAACATTGAGTCAAATAATTGATTTTGTTGTGAAGTGTGACAATCGACTTTTTGAATTTCAAATTGAAAGCTGCACAAGAGAGCCCCAATATTATTATAATATAATGTCAACATCAATGCCTTTTGAATATGTACATTCAAAAATAGAAGATATATAAATTAACGCAATACATTTTAAACCTCTTATTAAACAAGAAAAAACTTATCATCGTCAAGAAGGATTATGTTTATATTATAGAAAACCTAAGCACACTGTCTAACATTGTCCAAAGAAACAATGCAACCACAAAATGAAAAATACGGCTATCAAAGAAGACAATATGTCAGAAAATGAGTTTGTTCAGCTACAATAGGAACCATGCAACTGGAATCTTGTACAACTTCTAGTAAAGGTATTATCCTCTCATCACAACCCTCTCCTTGTTTTGTAATAGATGTCTCTTTTAGATCCAAAAATCATAAAGCCTCTATTTTATTAGATTCAAGAGCTTCAGTGTGTTTTTTAAATAAAAAATTTATTAAAAGTCATAAAATACTCTTAGTACAAAAAACTAAACCTGTATATGTAGAAGTCATAGATGGTTGCTTGTTATCCTCTGAAAATATTACTCATAAAATTCTTTCTATAAATATAATAATAGATGGTCATAATAGTTGTATAATCTTTAATATAATTTAATCTCCTTCTAATCTAGTTATTTTAGATTTATTATGGCTAAAAAAATATAATCTTTGAATAGATTGGATTTTTTGTAGACTTGACTTTTCTCAAAGCATTAATAAGAATCTCGTAATTAAGTAACAAGTCATAAGTCAAATATAATAAAATCTATATTTATAGGCACAAAAACTTTAATGAATGAAGCAAAAGAAGGATCATCTTTTGTTATTTATGTTACACCCATTTTTGATAGTAGAAGGACTTCAAGTGGCATTCCAAGCCAATATCAAGATTATTAAGACATTTTTGAGAAGAAAAATTTAGATATTCTTCCAAAGCATTGTCAAAATAATTGCTCAATTGATCTCAAAGAAAGAATTCAGCCTTCATTTGGACCAATCTATAATTTATCACAAAATGAATTGGCTGAATTCAAGGAATATATTGATGAGGACTTGGCCAAGAATTTCATATGCCATTCAAAATCTCCAACAGAAGCTCTTATCTTGCTTGTAAAGAAAAAAGATGGATCACTATGGATGTGTATAGATTATCAAAGATTCAATAAGATTATGATCAAGAATAGATATTCTCCACCTTTGATATTTTGACTTCTTGATCAACTTAATGAAGCTAAGATCTATACAAAAATAGATCTAAGAAGAACATACAACTTAGTATGCATCAAAGAAGGTGATGAATGGAAGATTGCATTTCGAACAAGGTATCAACATTTTGAATATAATATTATGCTTTTTGGACTTACAAATTCACCAATTTCTTTTTAACATCTTATGAATGATATTTTTCATGAGTTTTTTGATGACTTTGTTGTGTGCTATTTGGATGATATTTTGATCTATTCTAAGAACAAAGAAGAATATGAATTTTATGTTCGTTGTGTATTACAAAAACTTAGAGATACCAGGCTATATACCAAGATGGAAAAGTGTGTATTTCACACTATTCAAGTTGACTTCTTAGGATATATCATTTCAAATATTGGTCTCAAAATAGGTCCTAAGAAAATCCAAACAATCCAGATTAGAAGATTCCAAGAATAATAAAGGATGTATAATGCTTTTTGGGATTTGCTAATTACTACCAAATCTTTATCAATTTTTTTTTTTTAAGTTGCAATTCCATTTTCACGTTTAACTTGTAAGAACAAACTCGAGTGGAATAAGGAAGCAAAAGCATCATTTGAAGCTTTGAAGATAACTTTTATTTTTGTACCAATCTTATATTGTATCAACTTTTTTAAAGTATTTTTTATGGAAATAGAAGCATCAGACTTTGCTTTAGACATAATATTGTTACAAATGAGAACAGACAACAAACTCCATCCAATAGATTTTCATTTCAAGAAATTTTTAATAACAAAAATCAATTACAAAATCTATGATAAAGAACTTCTTGCAATTGTAAATTCTTTTTAAGAATGGTGTCACTATCTAAAAGGCATTTTTACTCTAGTCACCATTGTCATGGTAGAGAGAATTTGCTTCAAAAAAGCGTTGGTCTTCCAACTACCACTAATTATTCAGTCAAGATTCAAAATAATAAAATATTATTTTTATATAAATTTTTTTTTCATAGGGCTATTGCATCCTATATACAAGTCTTGTTTCATAAAACACTCAATATATAATAAGAAACTCTAAACCCTCATTCATCCGTAGAAAGGAAAAATCTTCTCTAATTTCAATAATCTATAATTCTTAATCTAACTATCCAAATCTATTCACAATTTATAAAAAGTATTGATATAATCTTAAAAACTACTACCTCAACTTTTAATTGTTGATTTGTTACCAATCTTTAGATATTGCAAAAATCCTAGCAGTAGCTTCAAATCCTTATTTACTAATATATGTGTACAAAATGCTTCATATCTCATAAATTAAATTTCTAAATACTATGAAACTTTGATATATAGCTTTTTAGCATAAAGATTCATCTTTTTAAAAATTTCAGACAAAAATTCGTCCAAAAATTCAAGATATGGCAAAATCCATAACTATCAATAAAATGTCCTACTTATTGCCTTGGAATTCAATCTATTGTCTTTGATTCTCAATATCTCCTTCTTCAAAATTCCAAATATAATAGTTCTTCTATATTAAGTATAGAACTTGTAATCACTTTTCTAGCCACACCTCTTGATCTCCAAAAGCTTTCATAGAATTCCTCAAATCCTCAAAAGAGTGATATTAGATACTATTTGTACATCTTAACTTCAAGTACCTACTTCTTTCTTATAAAAATTCCAAATCTCTCAATTTTTACACCAAAATTGTAGTCCAAAAAACAAGCTTTTTAAATCTAATCTTTGATTTTTGAATAGTTTCTTTGAAGTTGCCAAAATCCTTGTTCTTATTGTGGGCAGCCTTCTCAAAGTCTATTGGGCATGACCATTGACCAATAGGAATGAAGAACTTCACTCCTTATCTTCATCCTTCCAAATAGGCCTTTTAGTAGTTTAATTCTTCTTCTTTGGACCCTAATTTCCTTTCAAGGCTTTATACTAAATATTTAGGTTCTATATAATTTAAAAGCCATAATCAAATTAAATAAAAATCTATTTTTTTATTTTATTTTTTATACCAACCTCTTTTAATTTGCTTTACTAATTATTTTGATACATATCTAAACTTGTAAACATATTATGCATTTTGAATGGATTTTATATACTGCAAACAATTACAGTATGACACCGTATATATGGATCATAAGAACCTCAAATATTTCATGTCAACGCACGTGTTCAATCATTGCCAGGCTTATTGGAGTATGTCTTTGTCAAGATTCAAGTTTATTATCACCTATCAATCAAAAAAATAATAAGGTCTATCTAATGTCCTTTCTAGACATTCTTATCTTATACCAAAAGAAGGAAATTTAGCTTTTGATCAATAAAGAACAATCCTCTTGAAGTCAGAGTAATTTTACTCTCGAGCAATGAAATCAACATTGATTGTTGATTCAACTTTTGTCAAGCAAATCCAATCAAATATGTCATTAGATCTTGTGGTCCATGAAATTAAGAGTAATTCATCTAAGTCTCATGATACTTCTAAGTTTGAGTTCAAGAACGATCTACTCTATTTCAAAGGACGCATATATATTTTAGAAGGCAGAACACAATTATTTGATTTGAAAGTTTGTTACAACTTCTCTGCGGCACGTCATTTTGGATATAATAAGACTTTGGAGCTAATATCAAGAGATTTTTAGTGGCTTCAAATATGGAAGGCTATTAAAGAGTTTGTACAATCATGTGATATTTGTTCAAGATCAAAAACTCCTTGTCACCAACTTTACGAACTTTTCCAACTATTACTTGTACCAGAACAATCTTGGTCCTCTATTTCTATAGATTTTATCACAGATCTTCTAAAGTCAAGTTCTTATGACTCTATATTCATGATTGTAGATTGTTTTATAAAGATGGCACATTTTGTATCATATACAAAATCTATTACAAGTGAAGAAATAGCTAAACTCTTTCTTGATAATATCTATTGCTATCATAGATTACTAAGGGATATTATATCAGATAGAAGAACACAATTTGTATCAAGATTTTAGAGGAATCTTTTTAAAATATTAAAGGTGGATATAAAACTATCTTTAGCTTTCTATCCTCAAATTGATAGACAAATGGAATGAATTAATCAAGTTTTGGAGCAATATTTGAAATGTACCATCAACTATCATCAAGATGATTGGTCAATTTTTTTGCCATTGGCAAAGTTTGCTTATAATGATTCAATACATTTGTCTACTCAATAAACTCCATTCTTTGTAAATTATGGTTATCATCCATGACTTGATACTTTTGACTTTTCAAAAGCTAATAATCCTCTGGCAAAAGATTTGGCAAATTGATTGTCAGAGCTACACGCAACAATGAAAGTACAATTAAAAAAAATTCAAGAACAACAAAATATCAATGCAGATGTATATTGTAAAGAATAACCTTGATTCTACATGGATGATAAAATGTGATTACTTCATCATAATATCAAGATTATCCATCCTTGCAACAAATTGGATTATCATAGGCTTAGACTTTTTTTGATTTGTAAACAAATCAATCTAATTGCTTATTGATTATGCCTATTAAAATCTATGAAGATCCATCTTATATTCTACGTATTACTATTCAAGCCATACAAGACAATGGATATACAAGGAAGAAGATAAATACCATCGCCTCCTATAGAAGTAGACAATAATGAAGAATTTGAGGTAGAAGAAATTTTAGATTTAAGGTAGCGCCAAAATTGATAGGAATATCTTGTACATTAGTGCGGATATAATATTAGTGAATGTACATGGGAGCCATCTAGGAATCTTGCAAATGCATCAGTAAAAGTCAATACATTTCATCAACTATATCCGTCAAAATCAAGATAAAGAGCAAAAAAAATCTTTGATAAAAAGTAAAGCAGATTTTATAGAGGTTTCATTCTATCTTGTATCATTGTTTGCTATTTCTTTAAATTTATTCATGATAAAGAGATGGAAGATCAACAATCAGCGAATTTAGCTCAAGAACCATCATTTGTTGACTTATAAGATAAGATATTATGATTATCATAACCTTCAAGATGATAGAATATAAATAAAGATCCTCAAGAATGACATATTCTTCCTTGGATTAATGGCAAAATATAACATATTTGATATCATGACCTTAGAATAGACTCTTAATATTTGATGATACTTTTAGAGGTAGGAACTACTCCTAATGGTATTCCAAATGTTTTCTTTGAAGGAAGTTATGAGGACCACCCTATTATCTTGCAAATTAGACATGTGTAAGAGGTATTATAGAATGCTACCACAAAGCTGTCAGATAGATAATATATATAGAGACAAGAGTGAAGTCTTCTTCACTCTTGTCAATTCTTTTCTTGCTTCTAGTCTAGTTCAAGAATCTCATGTATTTTCTAATCTTTGGCAATAGCCATTTCAGTTTCTTCTTGAATATATATATTTTTTTATTTCTATTTTGTTATTTTTTTTTGACATAGTTTTTACTAACTTATGTATCTATTTTAGTTCATGTTCTTGATACATTCCAAGTCAATATCAAGATTATTAAGATATTTTTGAAAAAAATATGTAAATATTCTTTTGAAGTATCATCCATATATTATCACTTATCGGCTAAGAAAACAACAAGGTCCATCCAATGCTCTTTCTAGACATTCTTATCTTGTACCAAAAGAATAAAATTTAGCTTTTGATTAACAAAGAATAATCTTGTTGAAGCCAAGATGGCATATTTTAATCATATTCTAATAAAATTCTAATAAAATCCTAATCAAATCTTAGTAAAAGCCTAATATAATCCTAAAAACTTTAATAAAATCTTTAAAATATTTTAAATAAATCCTAATCAAATTCTAATCAAATTTTAAATAAAATCTTAATAAAATCTTAAAGATATTTAAAATAATTCTTAATCAAATCCAATAGCAGATTTAAAATCTTAATAATTATTAAATTAACCATTGATCTTCATTCAAAATTTTTATATTTCTTGACCTACTAATAAAAAACAAGCATACAAAATTTGAAAGGATTTATATTTATAGATTGAAAAAAAAAACTTATAATCCTCTCAACTAACAACTGTTTTTCTTCTCCAATCTTGCTGTTGATATTCTAACATCAATATTTCTTTTTTCTACTATTTATATATTCTAAAATTTTATAAAAATACTAAAAATTAAGTTAATTATCAATTCAAAAAAAAACCATTCCAATCTAATTGGTAAATTATTCAAAATCACAAAAATCTTCTTTGATTCTCAAAGTCTAATTTTTGAGACTTTAGCTCATTTAAACTTCAATAACCTTTGATCTAACTATTAGATTAAGCTAAAATTAATAAAAAATATTCAAAACAATTATATTCACAAATCTAAAATTTTTCACATATAGATCTATTACAAAACTCACAATATGCTTTAAATTGCAAATCCATTTTAATTTTTAATAATCTAATCACCTGAATAAAACCATAAGTTTGCCAAGCTTTCATAAAGTCATCACAAATTCAAAAATCTTGAAACTAATGTTCAAAAAAATCTTATTATGTTTGCTTTTCAATCTTGCTCTCCAGCCAATAAAATAATTTCTTATTTGCCATAGGCACATGGTTTTGTGACTTGGAGTTTGATTTTGATTCTGGTTTACAACTGGCCTTCTCGGATATCAATCTAAGGTTTTTTTTAGATAATTTTTATTAAAAATTATCTTTTATTTTGATCTTAAGATATTTATAATAGTATTTTTATTAATCTATTTTATAGTCCAAGTTAATATTTAAAAAACTTTTATAAAATATTATATTGATTATCTAAGCTACTATCATAGATTAAAATCCAATTACCTTCTTCAATTGCTTTAGGCCTTAATTGATGTTGTTTATTAAATTGAATCTTATTTTATAATCTTATCCTTTTCAACCTTTTTAATACTATTTTTACAGCTTTTGGTCTTTGCTCAAGTTGCCAAATCCTAATAATTAAAAATTCTTCTTTTATCAATCTATTTTTCTATGGTAGCACACTTTAAGTTGGAATTTTTTTTTTTAATTGGTGTAATAGATTTTTGATCCATCATGAGTTCAATAGGCATATACTTTGTTACTTAACTATGAGTTATTCAATTAGTCCTTAATATAAATGGCAAAAGTTAAAGCCATTCTTTCACCCTCCCATTTTAAACTTTAAATAATGCTTTTCCAATTAGTAGATGACCATGTTCACTTTTTATATTTCTTTTTGGATTATAAGCAATAGTCAATGATAACTTAATTCCATACCTTTCAAAGAAATCACAAGCTTCTCTTGTATCTAATTCTCTACGATCTACAGTGATCTTTTCTACACATGTATAGCAGAAAATAACATCTTTAAGCAAAAATCTACAAATTCCTTTAATAGACTTTGTATTTAATGTTCTTCCTTCAACTTGATTTGATAAATCTTCATGAGCCAAGACTAAATATTTCATTTGCCATAATCCAATTGATATAATAGCCAAATCAACAATCCATTTAAAATAAATAATTAAAGGAAAGGTTGGATATAAATCATTTCAATATTGTATATTAGAATATATTTGACAAGTTATAGATGACTCTATAAATAAAGCACATCTTGATATATATTTTTCCACTAATATTGCTTTTTAAGTTTAATAGAGGTGGCTTAAATCCTTCCATATCCCACCCATAGACTATCATGAAATTTCTTTAGTAATTTTTATTGAACTTCTTCATTGCCTTTCACTTGTTGTAGTATCCCAATTCTTTTTTTTGTTCTCTTCCATAAGAATCCTTCTTGAAGTAAAAATCTATATGTTTTTTTTTTTTTTTTTAAATTTGTCTAATTTTTTTATGGACCAATTTGTTTGTTTAGTCAAGACATTCAAATAATAGCCAATATTTAATAATTCTCTTTTATAAAATTCTTCAAATAATAATTTATCTTCTTTAATATTTGATATTAAATAAAATTTTGTTCTAATATCATTGGTGTTTTCAATCATCTTGTCTTCATTATCATATCTTATTCAAGATAGCATATTTTCTATTAAATTATCTTTTCTAATAATATGCCTAAATTTTGAATTTAATGACTTGATATAAACAATCTATCTTAGCATTGTAATATTTGGTGTTGTACAATTAGTAATCATTTCAAATAATGGCAAGTAATCTATTTCAATTACTACTACTATACTAATCAAACAATCTTTTTTAGCTTTTATAATTGAAACAATTCTCTATAGTTTTCTTTTGACTTGTAAATATGTATTTTGGCAAGTATTCAAAATCTTAGTTCTAAATCAAACTGCAAATCTATTTCCACTAAAATCACCTTAAATTAAAGTCCATCTAATAGCAATAGTATTAATATCTAGAATAAGAATTATTTGTCTATTGCACTCATAATAAACTCTTCTTAAAATTAGAGGTAATAAGAAGAATGTCTTTAGCCTTTGCATTACTTCAATATGCTTCTCCTCCCATTTAAATTTGGAGCAAAAGAAGATTCTAAAATCTTTATTAACATCTTTTCTTTCAATATGTCTACCAATTTAAGCAAATGTGCCTTTGGCACTAAAATTGGCTTCAAATTCTAAAGCACATATGATATTGTGTAAATAATTATAGAAGCTATAATATCAGGTTGTACACATCTTACCTCATGAGATTCAAAGGCAAATAATTTATCTTATTTTGTAAGTATTTTTTTGAAATAATCAATTTTTTCCAACAGTAAAGAACCATTAGATCCAATCTTTAATTCTTCAAAAGTCTTTTTGGTGAAATGGTGTCTAATATTCCTTGGATCTCTTAAATTCTTCTTTCTTGATACTTCTTCTATTTGTCTTTTAAAATCCTTTGCTAAAGGTTATGCAATGGATTTTATCTTCTTATTCAGTATCTTATATTTTATTTTTATAATAACATTTGGTGCTTGAAAAGATTCAAGCATACAATAAATCTTCCTTGAATGAATTTACATAATCTTATCATCATTTTCTAATCCAATTAATGTAATCAATTCTAAAGAATCTTCCAATCCATTTTTTTTCATATATACCAAATTTTTTTTAATCATCTTTTAATATTTTTAGTTCATATAATTATTTTTTAATATTATATAGTCTTTTCTTTTCTTTTCTTTTTAAATCTTCAACTTTCTTATATATAATACTCCTATTTTAAAAAATGCCAATAAAGCTTGTATCAAAGACACCTACATCTTACAAAAGTATCTTTCTTTCTATACCTTTATAATCTTGCTTTATAGTAGTACTTTTTAAAATCCTTAAATTCTTTAATAATCCTTGGTAATATATTCTTCTTCAATCCTTGGTAATTATCCTCTCTATGTATTTATGCATAAATTGAACCATCAACAAGTATCTTTGTCTCTATCCGTATTGCCATAATATATTGTTGCCTCAAAATAAGCAGATAAGATGTTATATCTTAAACAAAGAAATTTTATTTTGTTGCAACATCACTAATCTAAATCTTGACATTTTGATAAGCCCCATACAACTCATCTCGTGTATTATTAGTTGCTTATATTATCTACCTATGCTCCATATCAATTGGCCATCTTTATTTTTTATAAAGATCTTTAGACATAAGATTTATTTTTAAAATGTTGTCAATTAAAGGAATAATTGGTTCCTCTATATTCCCATCTTTTTCCTATACTTTTGCAATTGTCCTAGTTCAATATTTCTAAGTATAATGACTTGAAGTATTTATCTATTTTTTACCCTAATCTTCAAAATTCATTTGTTGATTATGACTTCTTTCTTTACTTCTTGATTGCTTGTAACAATTACCAAACTCTTTTTCATCCTTATATATCCTTGCAACAAAAGCATGATTCAACCTTACTTCACTTGTTAATTGCTTCTTCCGTTTAATGTTGTCAATAATGGCATCATGAAATTCTTTCTTTGTAATTCTTAGAATCTTTTTTAATATAAATTCAACTTTAACATTGAATACACATTCTTCAAGTATCCTTTTTAAATCTATTGCTACTTTAATATCAAAGAATAATTTGTAAGCTATTGATTTATCTTTCTCTTTTATTTTATTTTTTTTTCTTTTAAAGTTGTTGAAATATCTTCTATGGATAATTTGTGTGAAGCCATATTATGAGCCTTGTCTCCTCGACTTTGTTTTTTTAAAAAAATTCTTGTCTTATATCATTAAATTTTTTTTTCTTCTTTTCTTCCATCAAAGCTTCCTATTGGCTCTTAACAATGTACATATGGATTGAAAGAGCCTCTACAGGATCTTTTTAATTAATAGTACCACAAATTGTAGCAATAGTCCTTAATAATGCTTTTTGTGGCATCTTTCTTTTTTGCATTATAAAAATGGCAGAAGACCAAAATCCACTTGTTTTCATACTTTTGTTGAAATCATCATCCACCTTGGTACCATAACTTGTAACTTCTTGTGTTGCAACTCCATATGTTATTAAATAATTTTAAACCAATATTTTTATATATTCCTTATCAAAGTTGGTTTGAAGAAGATTTTTACTATCTTTCAATGCCACCTTTCCATCTTTTCAAAAAATAACTCCTTGTTATTGAATTCATTATAATCTTTTTGAGAATAAGAAATATTATCATATCAAATACATCTTTGGATATATTCTTATTTAAAAATAGTCTTTAAATTATTTGTAGAAGTCTTTTCTTCAAGTCTTATAAGTTTAATTTGAAGATCTCGCATTCTACATACAATCTCTTCAACTCCCATATCTTCTTTCTTAGATGTAATCATTGGAGTTTGGACAATAGGCATGGTTCATTGTATAGTAGATACTTGAATTTTAAATGCTTGTACTACTTGTTGAATATTAATCCTATTCTTTCTCTTTTCTTATTTTACAAGTATTCCTATAGTATCTTCAATATCCTACCACTTTATTATTAATCTTTTATCTTCTTCTTTGCTTTTAAGAAGAACCTCCAATTTTTTTTGTAATTTTCTATTAGCAACTCAAAGAAATAATTTAACCTTGTTTAATTCCAATATTATTTTTTCTACCTTTGACAATCAAGAATATTGTCTTTCAAACTCCCTTAATAGCTCCATGGCTTGCAAATTCTTATTAGGCTACTTAATCTACTCTAAAAATAATTTTTTAGTAATCCTATCAATGTCTTTTAAGAAATATTCATCTTTTAATGCATATGAAAATATCTCCTATGCACTCCTAAGATGCTCTATAATTGACCTCATATATTTTCTTATCTTTGGTACCATTGTTATATTATGTGACATCTTATTTGAAAATACATTGAGCACTTGACTATAGAAGGTACACTTATATATTGTAACTAACCAAAAATATAATAATCTTAATATAATCTCAAATAAATTTCAATTGAATTTTAATCAAATTTTAAATAAATGTTAATAAAATCTTAATCAAATTCTAATCAATTTTTAATGAAATTTTAATAAAATCTTAATAAAATCTTAATAAAATCTTAATATAAATATAAATCAAAATCTAAGTTAAATCTTAATTAAATCCTAATTAAATTATAATTAAATCCTAAATAAAATCCTAAGTTAAATCTTTGTTAAATCCTAAATTAAATCTTAAATCAAATCCTAAGTTTAATCTTAGTCAAATCTTTAATCAAATCTTAAATCAAATTCTAAATCAAATCTTAAATCAAATCTTAATCAAATCTTAAATCAAATTCTAATATTTTAATAAAATCCTAATACCTTAATAAAACTTTAATAAAATCTTGATACTTTAATGAAATTCTAATAAAATCCTAATAAAATCCTAATATTCTAATGAATCTTGATATAACCCTAATCAAATTCAATAGTAGATTTAAAAATCTTAATAATTATCAAATTAACCATTAATCTTCATTCAAAATTTTTATACTTCTTAATATATTAGTGAAAAATAAGTATAAAAAATTTGAAGAAAATTGAACTTATCAATTGAAAAAAAAAAGCTCCTAATCTTTTTGAATATTGATCTCTTTCTCCAACCTTGATGTTGCTCTCCTTCTCCAATCTTGATGTTGATCTTCTAATATTAATATTTCCTTTTTATACTATTTATATATTATAAAAATTTATAAAAATATTAAAAATTAAAATAAATATTAGTTAAAAAATAAATCATTCTAATTTAATTGGTCAATTGCTCAAAATCACAAAAATCTTCATTGACCTTCAAAATCCAATTTCTGAGATTATAACTAATTTAAATTCTAAGAACCTTTGATTTAACTATTGAATTAAGCTCAAATTTATAAAAGACATTCAATACAATTATATACGCAAATTTACAAATTTTTAACTATAGATCTATTACAAAACTCTCAATATGCTCAAAAATAAAAATCCACTTTATTTCTCAATATCCAAAGTCATTCAAATAGAACCATCACTTTACATAGCTCTTACAAAATCATTACAAATTAAAAAACCTTGAAATCAATATTCCAAGAAATTGTCAAGAATGTAAGATAGCAAATTAGTAAAGAAACAAGGAGAAGATTACAGAATAATTTCAAGAATAAAGAATTAGATGGATAAGAACAAGAACTAGATCAAGAATAAGGGACTAGATTGATATCAAGAACAAGACAATACTTTAGATTGCTCTAAGACTTTGTTGGTAAGACTGAGGTACTTCTTGGTCTTGCCTCTTATTTATATTACAAGGCCTATGTTCTATTGGACCTTCTAAGAATATCTTAAAAAATTTTAGAAGCTTGAAGAAGATTCTAGAAGACTCTAAAAAGTTTATAGAAGATTCTAGAAGGTTCTAGAAGATTTTAGAAAACTATAGAAGGTTCTAGAAGACTACAAAAAGTTCAAAAAAGTAGTAACTTAAAATATATCTGTGACATCACCTTCTCTTTTAGCGACAAATTTCAGGAAGAGCAAAACAATTTGATGGTCAAATCACATACGTAAGAAATCTAGAATTCATTGAAAAAGAGAAGTAACATATTTTGTCTTATATTTGTTGGTTATCAATTCATCACAATCCTTGAAATGGCATCAATGACCTTCAAATATAATCTCTGTTATACCAACATCCCATCTAAAAATTTGCTCTTTGTTGCAACCTTCAAAACATCCCCCGACCATAATTTCTAGTCCACCTAGAGTCACCCTTCCAACTTCAAGGAGTATTACCAAAACTCGAGCATCTGAATCAAGATTTTTGTGATGAGGCCGTATCTTCTAAGACTCCAAATATGGCTTTACTTGATATTAGAATACTCCTTCCTTGTCTTATCTATGTTCTTCAAATCTAGCAGATTGTAAAAGTTGCAATGGTTTCCCAACCGCTTTTATGGCGGAAGAGTCTTCTGACTCTTGTTCTTGCAATTCCCTTGAAACACAAAGATTTGAACTTTAGATAGTTCTTATAATGAATGTTTGCATAGTCTTTAAATTGGTCTTGAGCCATTTGTAGTTGGAATTTTAGTTTTTCATAGATGGTTTTTAAATAGGTAGCTTGACATTCTACATCAAGGCTTTTCACATCTTCAATTTGAAATGGATCTGCTCTAAGGTGGTATCCATATTTTAAGAAGAATGGAGTTTGTTTTGTCAAAGAATATTTGGAGTTATTGTATGGAAACTCAACCAATGGTAGAAAGTCCATTCAATCATCTTGTTGATAATTTATATTGCAATAAAGATATTGTTCCAAGATTTGATTCACTCATTTTGTTTGATTGTTGGTCTAAGGATGATAAGCAAATGAGAGATTGATCTGAACTTTTAAAAGTTGAAATAGTTCTTTCCAAAAATTTGATACAAATTGTGGTCCTTAATCCAAAATAATATCATTTGGAAGACTATGTATTCAATAAATATTATCAATAAAAAGCTTGGCTGTTTCTTTCCCAAAAATAGTCTTGTTGTATAAGATAAAATGTGCCATCATGATAAGATAGTCTACCACCACAAAAATTGAGTCTTTTCCATTTAAAATTGGGAGGTCTGTAATGAAATCCATAGATAACGATTGCCATGGGCCCTTAAAAACTGAAAGGTGTTGAAGAAGTCTATATGGCTAATATCTTAGGATCTTTGTTTAGACACAAATTTTGTATGATTGGATGAATTATTTCACCAATTTTTATATTTGAAGCCACCAATAGTCTCTTCATATTAATTCTAAGATCTTATTGAAGCCAAAATATCTAGTTGTTGGAAAGTCATATCATGCTTAAAGAATTTGAAGTCTTGTATTGCCTAAGGGAATATATAAGATATCCTTGAAATATAAAAATCCATCCTCAAATTTGAAATTATTATTTTCTTCCACATGTATATTTTTTAGATATTATTGAATGTTTTTTATAAATGGATCTATCTTCATTGATTTTTAGATTTTTGTCTTGAGAATTATATCTGTATAAGTAGACATTATCAATGTTTTCAATTGCAAATTAGATGGCTTCAACATGACTGATTTTTGTTGATCTAATATAATGTCTCATATTCTTGGTGTAAGATATGATTGTTGAGAAAGGGCATCTGTTTTTTCTTGAAGATTTTTTAGATGATATACAATTACAAAATCGAATCGAGATAATCACATGCTCTATCATGCTTGTTGGCAATTTAAAACTTGAGCACTCATAAAATACTCCAAGTTTTTATAGTCAATATATACCATGATCTTGTGTTAAGTCCCGTCTAGCAAATGGCGCCACTCTTCAAAAGCATCTACAATTGCCAATAGTTTTTTATCATGAATCTTGTAATTGATCTCTACAATTAAAAATTTTTGAGAGCAGAATGCTACTAGATGTAATTGACTATCATCACCAATTTGAGAGAGTATAGATCTAAATACAAAATCTGAGGCATCCATTTTCAAAATGAATGGTTTTATTGGATCTGCATGGACAAGTATAGGGGTTGAAGTGAAAGATTCTTTTAGTTTCTTGAATGCTTCTTCAGCCTTATCATCTCAAATAAATTTATCCTTGCCTATGAGTCGTGTTAATGGAGCTGCAATCTTAGAATAATCTTTAATGAAGATTTTGTAAAAAATTTCAAATTCCAAGAAACATTATACATCTCTGATTGATGACAATTGTTTCTACTTTATAACAGTTTGTATCTTCTTTGAATCTATAGAAATCCCATTTTTACAAGCAATATATCCCAAAAACTTTATTGATGGTTGATGGAAAGAATATTTCTTCAATTTGGTATACAATCTACTTTCTTGTAATTTCTCCAATATCTTACGTATATGATGTTCATGTTCTTGTTTATTCTTAGAGAAGATCAAGATATTGTCCAAGTAAATGATTACAAATTCATCTAAGTATTCTTGTAAATTATCATTCATTATATGTTGAAAGACTACACGTGCATTTGTAAGTCCAAAAGGCATAACATTGTATTCAAAATGTCCATATCTTATATGAAATGTTGATTTCTATTGATCTCTTTTTTTAATCTTCACTAGGTTGTAGGCTCCTCTTAAATCAATCTTTATAAAGATCTTTGCTTATCTTAATTATTCCAATAATTTTGAGATTAATCATAATAGATAACAATTTTTTTATAGTTACCTTTTCAGACCTTGATAGTCAACACACATATGTAAAGAACCATCTTTTTTCTTCATAAACAAGATAGGAGCTCCTACAAGTAATTTTGAATGTCTAATAAAATTTCTTCGCTATATTTTTATCAATATATTCGTACAAGGCTATAAGCTCTGTTTGTCACAGATTGTAAATTCGACCAAATGGAGGTTGAGCTCTATCTTATAATTTGATTGCACAATCATAAGGATGGTGTTTTGATAATATGTCTGCTTTTTTTTTTCAAATAAGTCTTCAAAGTTGCAATATTGACTAGGAATATCGTGCTTAAGTTGCTCCATTGGATCTTTTATTGGAATAGCATACAATACAAATATAGCCCCTTTCTTTGCTGCTTATTTAAATGCTTTAGCTTTAAGGAATAGAATAGTACCTTGTTTCTTCTTTTAATGTTTGGATCTTACAAAAATCTTTTGCAAACTCCAATCAATATCAAGATTATGCAGCTCAAACCAAGGAAGTATAATGATATTAAGATTTGTTAGATGTTGAATGACGTTGAAAATAATTTGTAATACTTGATCTCCTAATATCACTTCCAATGGTTTGATTTCTTTGATAACAATTCTTGATGCAAGGTTTTGTCCATCAATGCCTTCAACAAGTACATGATGGATCTTCTTTCCAAGTATTAGATTATGCTTGATTATAAAATCCTTATCTATAAAGTATGCTGAAGCTTTAGTATCTAAAAGGACTTTAGCAAAAATCTCTTGTTTTAGGATTCTTATATACAAGAAGTATAAAATAGGATATTAGGAATAAAGGTAAGAAGAGATATTTTTCTTGTGCTTTAAATTTAGAGGTGTCCAGCTGCAAGATCCTTATTATTGTTAGATGTTTTTATTTTTTGACCTTTCCAATTTAGATGTTATACCTCGTGCCTTAAATTCTCTAGACTTATTTGGATAGTATGCTGCCTTGTGATTAGATCTTCTACAATATACATATAGATTTTTTTGCCAATGTCTAGTTTTTTTTGTTGGTACTAATGGCTTGAATTGAATTGCATCAATCTGCATAGGTTTAGGATATGTTAATAGCTTCTCCAATATTCTAGAAGATATAGTAGACATTCTTTGATAGATATTATTAAAAATTGATTGTCTTTCTTGTTGTAATTCAAATAAGCAATTGTCATGAGTAATGGCTTGAGCTATGAGTTCCTCTAAGCTTTCAACTCTTTGTGTTGTAATCAATAAATTCTTTATATCATCCTTTACGCCATAACAAAATAAAGTCATAAAAGCTTTATCATTCTAATCGAGATCACAAGTAAGTTGTTGAAATTTTGTGACATAAATTGCTGTTAAATGTTGTCTTTGTCGTAGGTTTTGAATCTTCCTTTCTATCACCCTCTCTCAATCATTGTCTCCAAATATAATAATAAATCTTTCCATAAAAGTTTCTAAATTATATAAGATTGGAAAATTATTTTTCAATAATTGCGCAAACCATGATCAAGCACTTTCTAATAAAATAGTGCCTACAAAAGTAACTTGAGTGAATCCATCTCAATAATGAGAAAGATATAGTCCTAAATAAAGTCGTATTTATTGTACAAATCCTTGAAAGTTGAATCTTGTTCTATCAAATTTATCAGGCATACTAGCTTTTCGCTCCTTTATGACAATCTTTGGAATTTCTAGAGGAGTTATGTGCATAGTTTGTTTATTACTTGCTTCCTTGAATCAAATAATTTCTTATTGCAAATTATAAATCTCTCACTTAGTTTTTTTGGATACTTGTTCTATTTGCAATTTTTTTTTTTGGATTGCAGAAGAATGCTATTTCTTTTCATACAATATCCAACAGAGCTTAAAGATTTGCAAGAGTTGCCATTCTATTCTCTGTTTGTGAGGATGCACCTCCATTAACCTGATCTATTTCTATATTGAAAAAGAGAAAATCAATAAGCCATTTAATGTAATATTTTCTATACTAAAAGGATTACTTTTAGATAGTTAATTTAGAGAAGGATAATTTGCAACCTCTAAAATACAGTGATATATCTTAGAAAAGAGAAAATCCACTCTTTCCAAAGAAAAATCAATTGCAACAAGTAAGCATATCAATCTAGAAGGGGATAGTCTGTACTCTTCTAGAATGCAATAAGAATTAGAGAAAGGATTGAAAAGGGATTTTTGGTGTAAAAAGGAATAGTTAGGCCATCCATATGGATGAATGGAGATGGATGATAGAAGTCTCTATTCCTATTAGCCAAAAATCATACCCAATGGGCTTCAAGGAGGCTGCTCGAGAGCTTATTAGGAATTAGGATTTGATTTTTAAAAGGATTTAAATATTAGAGGCTAAGATCAGTAAGTTTGGTTTATTGGCTATGATTTTGGTAAAATTTTTGTGTGATTTGGACTTTTTATGAAGGAGATATAAGCACTCAAAGTTAAGGTGTCAAAATTGTACCTACTATCACTCTTTTGAGCATAATTCGCCCATACAAAAAGCAATAAAAGATCGGCAATTGGATTTAGAAAGAACACTTTTTTACTATAGTTTTTGTATATGGCTTAATAAAATTCAAGCTAGAATAAAGGAGATATTGAGAGTTGAAGTCAATGCTTGTAATCAAAGAGTAGTAAGTGACCTTGTTTAATTAGTGTTTATATTTTGAGCTACATCTTAGGCAATTTGATAAGATTTTGGCTCAAAATTTTTTGAATTTTGTATATTTATGTAAAAAAACTATTTATAAAACTTTGTGGCATCAGGATTTTGGATTTGTAATATATAAAGAAAATAGTGCTCAGGTATCTATAAACTAGGATTTTAAATATCTACTAGGATTTTTAAGATATCAAATGATTGGAATGAATCTATAGTTGATTTTTTTTGTGGTAAAACTTAAGAATATTATCTATACTTTAAAATAATTTTATAGAAATTAAATGGCTAAATCAAGAATTATAAAATTCTAAAGTTTAAGAAGAAATAAATCCTTATAAGTGAATAAGCTATTGAAAGTATTTGTTTTTCTAGGAGCCAAGACTTCAAGGACGTGGAAAAATAGATGTATGAAATTATAATAAAATTTTGATACAAAGATGGAATTTTGAAAGAAAATTATGGATTTTTCTTAGAAAATATTAACAATCTAACTTATCATCAATTGGTTATTTGTGATTTTACAAAAAAGAGGTGTTAAGGATTTTTTATATACCATAGAAGGACTTTATATACAAATCTACTTAAATATAATTAATTTCATTAGTATAATTTTTTTTTTATAATATTATTGTATTATTTGTCTTTTTTATTAAGGACAAATTACTTACTAGAGTCTTATCAATAAATCACAAGTAAATTCTCTACAACCAAATATCTAGTATATTTCTAGATTAAAGATCATACCACTTGATAATATATATAAATTTATCTTATCAAAGAAACTTTGATAATGAAGGAGATAATCACAAAACAACAATATAGCCAATAAAATCAATTAGTATTAATTTAGATTCACCTACTTCTATTAAATAACCATTGATCTTCATTCAAAAATTTCATACTTCTTGATCTACTAATTAATAATAAGCATACAAAATTTGAAAATATTTGAACTTATAGATTGGAAAAAAAAAACCCCTAATCTACTTGAATATAAGTTCTTCTTTTCTAATCTTAGTATCAATTTTTTAGTATCAATAGTTCCTTTTTGTACCATTCATATATTCTAAAATTTTACAAAAATGTTGAAAACTAGATCAGCCATCAATTCCAAAAAGAACCAATCCAATCTAACTAATAAATTGCTCAAGATCACCAAAATCTTCACTAATTCTCATTATCTAATTTTTGAGAGTCTAATTTATTTAAATTCTAATAACCTTTGATCTAACTATCTAATTAAGTTATAAATTATAAAAAATATTTAATACAATTATATTCAAAAATCCACAAATTTATACTTATAGATCTATTGTAACATTCACAAATTTTTTCAAAATGTGATTTCACTTTCTTTTTCAATAATTAGAGTCACTTGAATAAAACCATATGTTTGCCAAGCTCTCACAAAGTTATTACAAATTTAAAAAAACCTTAAAATTAATACTCAAAGAAACTTTATTAAATTTGCTTTCTAATTCCATTCTCAAATCAACCAAAAAACCTTCTATTTGTTGTAAGTACATGGTTTTGTATCCTAGAGTATGCTTTCAATCCTAGTTCACAATTGGTCTTCCCTATGTATCAATTTAAGATTTCTTTAGGTAATTTTTATTAAAAACTATTCTTTGCTTTGATTTAAAAATATTTATAGCATTATTTTTATTAATCTATCTTATTCATGGTTCTATAAAATAAATAGAAGTTTTTTTTTTTTATAAAAAGATAATATTAATACTAAATATTTTTATTACTTTCTTATCTTTTATTTATATTTTTTTAAAGTAATTTTATTATTTAGTCTCCAATTAAGCTTTTCTATAATATACATCTTCTTTTATTCTTTCAGCCTATAGCTGTGTTATAATACAATATTTTAAAAAAAAGATTATATCTTTATCAAAAGAAAATACTTAGCTACGATATTTTTGGTGAAAAAGTTATTAAATACTATAGTCTTCATTATTGATTATATGGCTATTAAATATTTGATCAACTAAATAGAATTATAAAATGAAATAACTTATTGGATATTATTGTTAAAAGAATTTAGCTATAGAATAGAATACAAATTTAAAAGGGTACACAAGTGAGCCAATCATCTCTCCCAATTACTAAGAGAAATGAGTCCCATTTCCATGTAAGAAAATCTTGTTAATAAGAGTCTTTTTAATATCTTTGCCTATCTCATGTGATACATCCATATTGTAGAATTCTTTACTTCACAAAATTTATTTAAAGAACTACTTTAAAATAAGCATTGAAAAGTTAGAATAAAGAGTAGATAATTTGTTATAATTAAAAATTGATTGTATTATAGGAGAATTGATGGACTCCTTAAACTTTGTATAATAATTAGTGAGATTTTAGTTAAATTAGAAGCATATCATAATAGTACATATAGGGGCTATTTTTAGAATAAATTAATGGTTCAAAAAGCCATGAAGATGGACTATTCTTGATCTACTATGTTCTAAGATATTCACAATCATGCTAAATTATATGATGCTTGTTAACATTATATCAAAAAAAAATTATATGTAGAATTATTCTTTTATATCTTTCTATTATCAATTTTTTTTAAAAATAGAAAATTGATTCTATTAAAAAAATCTATTTTAATTTTTCAATAGGCATGAAGCTTATAATAATAGCTATTTAGTATTTGACCAAATGGGCTGAAGCTAGGGTAATAAAATCCAATGATGCTATTCACGTAATTAATTTTTTATTTAAACAAGTTCTAATTTAATTATTCTAAGGTTTTAATTAATGATCAAGGTATCTATTTTTTAAATATTATAATAGAAAAAATAATCTATAGATTTAAAATTAATTATAGAATGACCATATTCTATCACTTGAAAACTAATGGCCATACTAAGCACTATTATATGTCGTGAAGTATTGCTTGAGAACGCGCCAGGCACCTGGCAAATGGAAGAAAAATCCTAAAAACTCCTCGAGTGTTGGCCGGCCTCCTTCTCCAACCTTCATACTAATCTTCTAGTGATAATTTCTCCCTTCCTCACCATTCAATTAGTTTCAAAATCTCTCATATATGTAGGAAAACAAGTCCACTACCCTTACATATAAATTTCACTCTAATCCAACTGGCAAATTGCTCAAGATCTCAAAAATCTCAAGTGACCTTCAAAGCTTAATTCTCGAGACCTTGACCTACTTAAACCTCAATTACATACAACTAAACTATTAGATTCAACTCAAATTTATAGCACCCTACAAGCACTATTGTATGCACCAAGCTACAAAATATCACTTATAGATCTATAACCAATCTCACAGAATGCTCAAAAATGTAAATTGTAATATATTTCATAAAATCAGAGTCACCAAAAAACACCCTTGACTTTGCAAAGCCATTACAAAGTCATTATCAACTCAAATCACTTCCAACTAACTTTCAAAGAAAGATCCTCTAGTTTGCTCTCTAATCCCACCTTTCGATCTGCAAAAAAAACTCTCGATCCACCGTAGGCATGTGGTTTTGTGCCTTGGGATTAGATTCTGATCCCGGCTCATAACCGATCCTCTTTGGGTATCTATTTTGAGATTTTTGTGGTAAATTTTTTTGAAACCTCTTCTTAATTCCTTCTTATATATGCCTATATCATTTTATTTTCCAATCTACTTTATTTTGCCTTATTTATGGTTCTACAAAGTAAATAGAAGCTCATTTATAAAAAGGGCAGCATTAACATCCATTAGTTTTACTCCTTTTTTACTATTATCTATTTTCCTAAGATAATTTGTTACAATATTTTAAACCAAGATCTTCTATAATATATTATTTCTACACTGTTTTACCTAATAGTCATGTTACATCACGACATCCACTCCTCGTAAACTTGTGCATCCTTCGGCATGCGCCAAGTTTGTTATTGTATTGATATAAAATGTTCTTCATCTTGGTCAAATTCTTGATCTTTAACTTGTTCCTCCTCTTCTGTTTCAATACCACTTAATAGATTTTGTTTTTTATCAAAATGTATATATATTCTTCTTTGTCTGAATAATTTGACTCGCTTGCCTACTATAGGTATCTTCAATTGTGTTCCATTAAGTTCCCGTAACAAATATGTTCCATTGTCATAGACTTCTATCACAACATATGGTCAAAATAAATACTTAGAAAATTTTCATAATGTACTATGTTGGTTGTCTAAACTATTATCATAGACTAATATCCAATTACCTTCTATTTTTTTAGGTCGTAGTCGATACATTTTATCAAATCTTTCTTTATTCTTTTCCCTGTCTTCTTTCAACTTTTCTATTGCTACTTCAATATCTTCAAGCCTTCTTTCCAATTATTGAATCTATAATATTAAAAGTTCCTCTCTATTAAGATCATCCTTCTAAGGTAATATTCTCTATGTAAGCACTGTTTCTTCTATTGGAATAATTGGCTTTTGTCCATGTATTAATTCAGAAGGCATATAACCAATCACTGTGCTATAAGTTGTACGATCTGTCCATAATGCAAATTGTAGTAGCTTTGGCCATTGATATACTTTGCCATTGTATACTTTTATTAACGCCTTAATAATAGGTGAATGTCCACGCTCATTCTTCCTATTATCTTCTGGATTATATGATGTTGTCAAAGAAAGTTTGATTCCCATTCTACCAAAGAGAACTCTTGCTTCTTTTGCATCTAATTCACCTCTATCTATCGTGATTTTTCCTACACAACCATAGTGACAAATAATATCTTCTAAGAGAAATTGACATACACTTTAGTACTCTTTATTCTTAATGCTCATCCTTCAACCATATTTAATAAATCTTCACATGCGAGTACTAAATATTTCATTTGTCCAAGTCCCAAAGGCATTGCTACTAAATCTACTATCCATTTATAATGTAGTGTTAAAGGGTAAGTTGGATGTAATTCATCTCAATGTCGAATGTTAGAATAAAATTGACAAATTTCGCATGAACCTATAAAATCAACCACATCTTTATATATGCCTTCCATTTTGTTTTGTAGGCTTTCTTACGAATTTTCTTAAATTTTTGATCTATCCAGTCTTCTTGTCGCCTTAAAGTACTTAGGTACTTTCCAATATCTTCCCATTCACCTTCATATAAGTCTCTTAAAAATAATTCCAATGGTACAGTCAAACATGCACCTTCTTCTTTTGATAATGCATTAGTATAAAAATTTGCATCTACATCATCTTTCATATCAATCATATCTTCTTCATCATAATACCTTGCTCTTGATAATATATCTGCAACTAAATTATTCCACCTTGCAATGTGTATAAACTCTGGATTCAAAGATTTGATATATGCTATCCACCTTAACATAGTAATATCAGGAGTTGAACAACTTATAATCATATCTAATAAAGGCAAACAATCTGTTACTATAACTATCAATGCACCAATCAAATACTCCTTTTCATTTTTTATAGCAGTTATTACACCCCATAATTCTCTTTTAATTTGTGTATATGATCTTTGTCTAATATTCAAAATCTTTGTTTTAAACCGTACTACATATCTATTCCCTTGTTCATTGTCTTGTCCAATTGCCCAACCTATTCCAATTAGACTTGTATCAATTGTTAATATTACTGGTCTTATATATTCATAATTCACTTTCTTCAAAGTTAGAGGTGAAGAAAGAAATTCTTTCAACTTTTCCATAGCTTTTCTTTGTTCTTCTTTCCATTGAAATCTTTTATTCTTCCTTAACAATTCATATAATAGATCTGCCACATATGCAAAATGAAATATCCATATATGATAGAAAATGTACGCTCCTAAAAATCTTCTAACTTCCATAGTGTTTGCAAATGCTTTCATCTTTTTAATAATATAAACTTTTTTAATATTCGACTTATGTCCATATGATCTACACATGTGCCCAACAACCAATATTTCATTTATTCCAAACATAGATTTTGTACTTAATAAGATCAAGTGTACCTCTTCCAACCGTAATAAAATCTTTTCACAATCCATAATATGATTTGCAACAAATCTTCTACAACCTTTCTGATCCAATGCCTCATCTTTTTCTTCTTTTGGACATCCTTTAATTGGAATATCATCTAAGAATGGCATAGTCTTTTTTGGTATAAATTCCTTCAATACTTTGTTCATTCCATTCATCATATGAGCTACTGAATTAGTAGCGTCTTGAAGCAATGTACACATTCTTACCAAATCCAATAGAGTCTTCATAGTAGTTAAATCTCTATTAAAATTGATCATATCCTGAGTAAAGATCATCCATCAAATAGATTGCTCTTCCAACAAATGCCTCTGTAAATTCATCTACAATTGGACTTGAATCCATATTTTTAATAGTCCATATTGCAATAAATAATTTAATCCAACTTCTTCAAATGCTTCTGATATAAATTCATCCTTAACCAATCCTCCATTTTTTTTCAAAGTTTTTTCTATATTTTTAACATAATATTTATCTATTCTTTTCATCCTTTCAATAGTTTCAAAAGATAATACACCATCTTGTTTCAATCCAATAAATCCAGTAGGTAATATCATCTTTGTTAAATTTAGCAGGAGTATGTTTTCTTCTAATCCATTGCAATCTCGCTTTATAATGATGTGCGGTAAAAACCCTCAAGGTCTTCAAAGTTTTCATTTGATAATAGCTTATCTCTCAACTTATCACGATTTCTTTCATGATCAACACAAACAGTTAAAAATTGAATTGCTTTCATTCCATCTTGGCTTCTTATTCTTGCATAGGTTGAACCATCATCCATAACTTTTATTTCCATTCATGTGGTAGTAATAAATAGTTGTCCTAATATAATTGGATATGTAGACATATCTTCTACAAAGAAATGTTGTTCATTAATGACATCTCCTATCATCACCTTTATATTTGGACAAGCTCCATGCAATTCTTCCTTTGAATTATTTGCTGATCTTATCATCTACCTATATTCAGTATCAATTGGCCATTTTCTTTTTTTATATAAATCTTTTGATATCAAATTAATTTCAAAACCATGATCAATTAGTGCTATAATTGGTTCTTCTAATTTTCCTAATTTTATTAAAGTTTCCGTTGTAGCTCAAGTCCAAAGACTTCAAGAATAATGACTAGAAGCTTGAATACTATCTTCTTTATCTGTGAACTTGACTTATAAAACATCTCCAACCAATTGCATTTTAATTTTTTCATCTTCATCGCTTCCCATTGCCTTTGTACCTTATATATTTGATGTTATAGTATCACCAATAGATTGTCATTTTCTTTTTATTGTATTAATAATAACTTCATGAAACTCCCGTTTTGCAATTCTTAAAATCTCACCAATTGTAAACTCAACCTTTTCACTTAAAATCTGCTCTTCCAATACCTTCTTCAAATTGGTAGCAGCCTCAATATTTGATTGTAATTTATAAGCAGGGGCCTTTTTTTTCTCTTTACAAAATCTCTTTCTTTTGTAGGAACATTTTCTATTGTCTTTTCATGCATAGGATTTTTTTATTGTCGTTCTTTTTCTCCTCTTGTAGTCCTTTTTGATGGCCCTTCATTATTTTCATCTCTTCTTCTTTTTTCTTCTATTAATGTATCATGTTCATTCCTTGTAATATGAGCATGTATCGATAATCCATCTACTGGATCATTCCATCCAATAATTTGTCGAATGTCATTGCTAACACGTTTTAAATCATCTTTGGTAAATTTTCCTCTTTTAGCATAACTCATTGCACTTATCCACAAAGAACTAGATTCTCCTAGAAGTTCAAGATTTATGCTTAAACACTTGTCTCGATTTGCTTCCACCCAATATGTTGACGCTTCATTGCTTGAGATTTTAATTGATTCTCTTGCAAGTACCTTCATTCCTCCTTTACCAAAGTTTATCTCTAATTTTTCTCCACTCTCCTTTAAATGTATCATACCATCTTTGAAAAAAACAACTCCTTTACATAGCGCCTCTGTAAAATCTTCACACTTCCTTCTTGAATGATCCACGCTATCACATCACATGCACCTATGTACTTTACCATCCATTTCTCTAAATTTTTATCTTGTTGATATCTTTGATGATTGGCCCTTTTCTTCAAGTTTTATAAATTTTATTTGCAAATCTTTCATCGCTTGTGTGATTTCATGAATGCCTATTTCTTCTTTCTTTGATGTTGTTATTAAAAGTTGAATCATAGGTGTAGGATGGTTCGTAGGCAATTTTATCTTAAAAGCTTGCAATGGTCTTTGAATATCCACCCTATCTTTTCTCCTTTCTCTTTTTTCAAGTACTCCGATTGCTTCTTCAACTTCCTTCCAATTTAATGTCAATCCTTCTTCTTCTTCTTCTTTATCTTCAAATAAAATTTCCAACTTCTCCTATAGCTCTCTATCAGTTGCTTGAAGAAAAAGCTCTACTTTGCTTGGATTTAGTAATAGCTTCTCTTTCTTTGATAGATGGAAATATTGCCTTTCAAACTCTTTCAATAATTCTATCGCTTGAAGATCCTTCTTAGGCCTTTCAATCTATTCAAAAAATGTCTTTTTTGTAACCCAATCAATGTCTTCAAAAAAATACTCATCTTTTAATGCTTGAGAAAACTTTTCCCATGAACCTCCAGATTGTTCTTTAATGGACTTCACATGGCTTCTTATCTCTGGTATAGTAGCCAGTTCAAATAATTGAATCATCTCCTTCTCAAAAACATACTTCAATTTCATTTCTTTAACATAACACCTTAAATATTTTGTAATATTCTTCCCTTCAAATTAGTCGATCTTGTCGACAACTGCCTGTAATGCCTTATTTGCCTTACCTTCCTTGTGATCTTTCACCTATTGTTATTGCATGAATAAAGCAAATGCTTCAAACATGCTTGCAGAGTTAGGATCAAAATACATACCTTATCCTTCTTTACTACCTCTACTTGTTGCTCCACTTGCAACTCCACTAGAAGCTCCAATTGATGCACCATCCATAATTCCTCCTTCAACTCTCTTGCTTTCTTTCTGCTTAAGTTGAAGAAATCCAAAAAAAATCCTAATAATCTTCTACTTCAAGCTTTTCACATCGGATTTACCGAATTTTATTGTGTGTTGTGAAGTATTGCTTGAGAATGCGCCAAGCACCTGACAAATGGAAGAAAAATCCTAAAAACTCCTCGGGTGTTGGCCGGCCTCCTTCTCCAACCTTCATACTGATCTTCTAGTGATAATTTCTCTCTTCCTCACCATTCAATTAGTCTCAAAATCTTTCATATATGTAGGAAAACAAGTCCACTACCCTTACATATAAATTTCACTCTAATCCAACTGGCAAATTGCTCAAGATCTCAAAAATCTCAAGTGACCTTCAAAGCTTAATTCTCGAGACCTTGACCTACTTAAACCTCAATTACATACAACTAAACTATTAGATTCAACTCAAATTTATAGCACCCTACAAGCACTATTGTATGCACCAAGCTACAAAATATCACTTATAGATCTATAACCAATCTCACAGAATGCTCAAAAATGTAAATTGTAATATATTTCATAAAATCAGAGTCACCAAAAAACACCCTTGACTTTGCAAAGCCATTACAAAGTCATTATCAACTCAAATCACTTCCAACTAACTTTCAAAGAAAGATCCTCTAGTTTGCTCTCTAATCCCACCTTTCGATCTGCAAAAAAAACTCTCGATCCACCGTAGGCATGTGGTTTTGTGCCTTGGGATTAGATTCTGATCCCGGCTCATAACCGGTCCTCTCCGGGTATCTATTTTGAGATTTTTGTGGTAAATTTTTTTGAAACCTCTTCTTAATTCCTTCTTATATATGCCTATATCATTTTATTTTCCAATCTACTTTGTTTTGCCTTATTTATGGTCCTACAAAGTAAATAGAATCTTATTTGTAAAAAGGGCAGCATTAACACCCATTAGTTTTATTCCCTTTTTACTATTATTTATTTTCCTAAGATAATTTATTACAATATTTTAAACCAAGATCTTTTATAATATACTATTTCTACACTCTTTCACCTAATAGTCACGTTACATCACAATAACACGTTAAATAAATATTGATTAATATATTAAGAAAAATATTACATGATTCAAAGAAGAATTGGGATATTAAATTATTACCCACTCTTTGGACTTATCACACTACATATAAGGTTACAACATAAGATACTCTGTTTTTCTTAATCTATAATATAGAGACAATTTTTCTAATCAAGTTTAAAATGAAATCATTTAAAATAGCCATAGATGAAAGAATAATTATTCCATAATCCTTAAAAGAGCGACTAGATTATTTAAAAGGTCTAGATGAAACAAAAAGGATTAGTGCTGAATATGTGGATGCAATCCAAAAGTGTAAGAAGATTACATTTAATAAAAATATAAAAAATAAATTCTACAATCTAGGATATTAATGATGTTACAAGATGCTAGGAAGCTTGATTTTTTGGCTAAGTTTGATGCCTTATAATTGAATCCCTATTTAATGAAAGAAGTTTTTTCAAACAACTTGTTACAATTACAAACGTATAATGAAAACCTATTTACAACTAAAACTACAAGTAGTAGGTGGAAAGAGTATAAGATCTAAATACTTGGTCATCTTTTTTTTCTTTCTTTTCTCAATTATAGGTTGAATTTCTAAGAATTAATTTTTAGATTTATATTTTTGCATAGAATTGGCAAAATTTAAAAATATATTGTCCAAACTATTATGAGGTAGATATTAAAGTTATAAATTTTCTTTCTTAATTTAATCATCTCAATAAGTGCATTTTATTGGACATTAGATATTCATATTAAAACAATTGGAATTCAAATATAATCAATGAACAATAAGCTATCCATTGAGCTACTATAATGTAAGAAAGACCGATCATTGGTTGCACAAGGAATATATTATATGCCATAGTTTTAATATCCAAATCTAGTTTGCTGGAGGAAGAATATAAGTTGTTAAAATTTGATAGGTGGATTGTATGAGCCTACTTCATCTTAGAAAAATAATAGGATTTAATTTTTTCTCTATAGGCTTCTTAAATCTTTTTATTAACAAGAGATATAAGGTTCTCTACCTCTTTGAGTTGTCTCAGATGGTCACTATAGGTAAGCTCTCAAAATGGCTCATTGGTTGTTTTTAGTTAGATTATATACAATGAGGGTTAAAAAGACAACTTCCACCTAATAGCTTAGTTGAAATCTTAATAAAAAAGATTTAATTAAAATCACAAGTAAATCTTATTTTCTATAGTGTCAATCCAAGCTTAATAAACAATTAGTGAATGAGTGAAAATTCTAGTTGTAGAAGGAGAAATTTGATATTATTATAAAAACTTTTGGTCCCATTTGTACAAATTGCCATGGTTATTTGAACCATAAATAAGACAAAACAAGATAGATTAGTAAAAATACTACTATAAGCATCTTAAGATTAAAATAAAGCATAATGAATCTAAGATTTTTTTAGGATTTTAATAAAATAAATAATAGTGATTTCTACTTAATATTTAAATATCTTAATTCAATATGAACTTAAGATATTTAAAAAAGTTTTTATAAAAGCCTCTTAGATTATTTTCTTGTTTTAATAGCTAAAAGATAAAAATTAGTTATTAAATTTTTCTTCTAGGTTGTAGAAACTCTTTCATTGCTTTTAAAAAGCCATAAGTTAGCAAAAATAGGATAGAGGAGGTAAATAATTAATATGGTTGATACTAGGGTTAAGTTGAAGATAGGGTCAAGCTTAAAAACCCTTAGAATAAGTTAGATTGATACCCAGGGGTCAACTATGTATGGAACAGGGTCAAAATCAGACCTCTAGCCACAAAAGTGGCCACCAAGGGCAAAAAATTAAGTCATTTAGAGATTAGCAATTAGGATTAGATAGTTAGCTCTGTTTTTTACTAGGCTTTGCTTGGGAGGATCTTAGCACCATATCTAAATCATTAAGGTTGCTTTACCAGTACCATCGAGTGGATTTGACATTTTGAATGAAATTGCAAATAACCTGTCAGTAAGCAATCTCAGGATTGGGAGGTGATCTTGCAAAGACTCAAAATTGGATAGGCTTGAAACCTGTTTAGACCTCCTGCACCCAAAGACTTTATTAGTTGAAATTTAGAAGGATTGAAAGATAATTAATTTAATTTTTAATTTGAAGTTAGCTGGAGAAGGAGGCTCACGTTAGGATTATCTACATCAACTTCACTGACACTGAGCTGATATCACTGCACTTTTGCTGCACTTGATTGCAATTTAAAGCTGGCTGATTAATATTTTTAAACATCTAAAGATCAAAAACTAGTATCACACAAATTGATGGTCAAATATAACTATTAAAAGCCCACGATTAAAATTAAGACTAAGAAATAGTAGGTTTGTTGCTTGACAGATGAGCAACAAAGCAATTGGAATTCATATATGGATGAAGTTATTAGGAAGAATGTTTTTAAGAACTTTGTATTGACTTAAGCACTCTCGTATTGATATTCAAATCATATTCTTCTTATAGAAACCAAATATGTTAAGTTTTCTTAGATTTTTGTGAACCGCAACTTCATCTTCCATAGCCAAGTACTTGATGTCATATTATGTGTTGTCTTATTTGGAAATATGCCGAGTACTTGGCTGTGGAGGGTGAAGATGCGATTCACAAATACTTAAGAGTCTTTAATAGGTTGTTCTCCGTATAAGAAGAATAAGGTTGAATATCAATATGAAAGTACTTAAGTCAATGCAAAGTGCTTAAAAATACTCTTTTGATAACTTTATCTACATATAAATCTCAATTGCTTTGTTACTTGTCACAATCAAGCAACTAATTTTCTCCTTACAAATCCTAATCTTATTCAGTGAAATTTATTAAGCTATAATTTTTAATCTAATTATCAATTTGTTGTAAAACTTAGGACACAAGTGTAAAAATAAGTCTTATATAGGCTCAAAAATTTTCAACCCAACCCAACTTATAGATTGTAAAAAATCAACCAAAACTCACACTGATGTCACTCGGCATCCAATTTAAAGGTTGATGTAGATATCGTAGCAACAATTTCTCCTTCTCCAATTATTAACTTCAACTAAAAATTGATATATAGCTTGTCCTTCAATTCTTCAAACAATATGCCAAATTTTACCTTAATTTAGTTGATAGATCTTTAGATATCGCAGAAATCCCAAATAACCTTAAAATACCAATTTCTGATATTTCTTTATACTAATGATCACATAAATCTCAATTGCATTATTAGATTTTTATAAACTTTTACTCAATCTTAGCACACTCAATCATCCACACACTATTAAATTTTCAATTGTAGATGTCACTTCAATTGCATACAATAGCTAAAAGTGTTGGTTCTAATATTTTTGCATAAAAACTTAACCTCCAATACAAACTTTGGCTTTAGATAGTGATTGCTAAGTCTTCCTAAATCCATAGAAACAAGCCTAATGTCCTTTGAACAATTTTAAAGCCAACTTTGTAATCCTAATCACCAATCTCTAAATGGTTTAACTTCTTGCTTGTGGTGGCTGTTTTTGTGGCTAGAGGTCTGATTTCAACCCCGTCTCATATACAATTAATCCCTGGGTATCAATCCACTTTATTCTAAGGATTTTTAAGCTTAATCCTATCTTGTACTTAGCCCTGGTATTAGCCATAATAACTATTTACCTTCTCTATCATATTTTTATTAACTTATGGCTTTTTAAAAGTAATAATAGAGTTTATACAACCTAGAAGGAAAATTTAATGACTAATTTTTATCTATTAGCTATTAAAATAGAAAATAATCTGAGAGGCTTTCATAAATTTTTTCTTAAGTATCTTAAGTTCTTATTGAACCAAGATAATCAAGTATTAAATATAAATTATCCTTAGTCATGCTTTTCATTATATAAATGTATTACAACATGATACCAATTCATTACCAAATAAGATAACATACAATACAACAACGGTCAATATATGAGAGGACTAAGAGTTTTTTTTTTCTAATCTATAAGTTCAAATCTTTTTAAATTTTGTATCCTTATTTGTAACTAATAGATTATATAGTGTAAAATTTTTGAATAAAGATCAATGATTAATTAAATAATTATTAAGATTTTAAATCTACTATTGGATTTGATTAAAGATTATTTAAAATATCACTTTAAGATTTTATTAGAATTTGATTTAAAATTTAATTAGGATTTATTTAAAATATTAAAATTTTATTAGAATTTCTTAAGATTTTATTACGATTTTTTTAGGATTTATTTAAAATATTTGAATTTTAATAGAATTTGATTTAAGATTTTATTAAGATTTATTTAAAATAATTTTAGAATTATATTTAGGTTGTTAGGATTGTATTTGTCTTTCATTCAGATTTGACTAGGATTTGGATTAAGATTTGATTAGGATTTGATTAAAGTTTGATTAAGATTTGATTAAGATTTGATTAAAATTTGATTGAGATTTGATTGAGATTTTGTTAAGATCTATTATCCACCATTATAAAGTCCTATTCATGTCTGATTTGGTACCTACCATTAGAGGGTGTTGCTTGCGTTTTGATCTTATTCACCACTATTGTGAATGCTGCTCTCTTCTTAGTTTATTATCTACCATCGCAAGGTGTTATTCACGTATTGTGATTTGGCTACCATGTGAAAAAATTATATATATATATTTAATATATAATTTATTATACAGTTAAATGAAAGCCATAATAGTGGATTTTATTGGTTATAAGATGTGATTAGGTTGTTAGTTTATAAAGAATCTATCTAAAAAGGTTATTGTTAAGCTTTATATAATCTTATTTTTTTTTTTGGTAGTGACTTTTGAAGTTAATTTTATATTAATAATAACTTTTGTATATCTTAAGTCACCTTTGTTAGACATTGGTGATCCTTAAGATCTTGTTTACTTCTTTTATTTGGTGTTTAGAATACATATTTTGTAAATCTTATTAAAAAAAAAGGATTACAAAGGAATTTTAAATCTGAAAGGGAGTAGTTAGGCCATCTATATAGATGAATGGAGATGGATGATAGAAGTCTCTATTTCTATTGGCCAAAATCATTCCAAATAGGCATCAAAGAGGCTGCTTGAGAGTTTATTAGGGATTAAAATTTGTTTTTTGAAGGAATTCAAACATCAAAGGCTAGGATCAGCAAGTTTTGGTTTTTGGATATGGTTTTGGTGCAAATTTTGTGTAAATTGGACTTTTTATGAAGGAGATATAGGCACTGAAAGTTAAAGTGTTGAAATTGTATTTACTATCACTCTTTTGGGCATAACTTGGATATACAAAGAGTAATAGAGGATCAACAAATATAGTTGAAAAGAGCACTTTTTTGGCTATACTTTTTATATATAATTTGATGAATTCTAAGCTAGAATAAAAGAGATATTGGAAGTTGAAGTTAATGCTTGTAAGCTAAGAGTAGTAAATGACCCCGCTTAACTAGTCGTAATGTTTTGAGCTATATTTAATTTGATAATTTTTGGCTTTAAAATTTTTAAAATATATTTTTAAGTGTTTAATTCACAGTACAGCAATTCTGAGTTTTATGTAGGACATGAAGGAAATAGTGCTTGGATGTCTTTGAGCTAGGGTTATAAGCACTTGCTAGAATTTTTAAGATATTAGACGATTGGCAACAAATTTGTAGTTGATTGTTTTTTTATAGTGAAGCATAAGAAAACTATCTACACTTTGAAGAAAATTTTATAGAAATTGAATAGCTAGATCAAGAGTTATTGAATTCTAAAGTTTGAGAAGAAATAAGTCATTGCAAGTGAATAAGATATTGAAGGATTTTATGGCAATTTGAGTCTTTTTATATAAACCTATTTAAATACAAAAAGATTTATTAATATAACTTTTCTTTTGTAATATCGTTATATTATTTGTCTTCTTTATTAAGGATAAATCACTTATTAGAGTCTTTCCAATAAGTTTCAAATAAATTCTCCACAGCTAGGTATCCAATGTATTCCTAGATAGAAGATCACGCTACACAACACCAGAGAAGATCGGTTGTAAACCTAGGTTGAAATTAGATCCTAAGGTATAAAATTGCATGTCAATGATGTTGTATCATGTGTTGTCTTATTTGGGAATGCACTGGACACATGACTATGGAAGGTGAAGTTCTGGTTTATAAATATGCAAGAAACCTTAGTAGGTTTCACCTATATAAGAAGAATATGATTTGAATTTCAATTCAAAAGTGTTTAAAGTCAATAAAAAGTGCTTAAAAACACTCTTCTTGATAACTTCAACTATATACAAAATCCAATTGCTTATAACTTTTATAATTAGGCAAATTAGTTTTTTCCTTATAAGTTCTAACTCTAGTCAATGAACTTTAGCAAGCTATAACTCTTAATTAAACTATCTACTTAATATAAAATTTTGCATATAAATGCCACTATAAATCTTCTATATGTATAAAAAAATTCAGTCCAATTTAATTTACAAATTATGAAAAAATATTCAAAACCTATATTGATGTCACTCAGCCACCAACTTGAAAGTTGATGCAAATGTTTTAGTAGCGATATCTCTTTTCTCAACCTTTAACTTCAGCTCAAAATTGGTATATAACTTGACCTCCAAGTTTTTTAACACTATACTAGATTTCTTCTTATTTTGACTAACAAATCTTTAGATATTATAAAAATCCTAAACAATCCTAAACTACCAACTTCTGCTACTTCATTGTACTAAAGATCAAACACCTTTCAACTACACTATTAAATTATTACAAATTTTCATACAATCTTAGTACATTTAATCATCTACACACTATCAAAATTTCAATTATGGATATTATACTAATTGCACAAAATAGTCGACAGTGCTAGCCCTAATTTTATTATATAAAATCCAAATTATCAACACAAATTTTGACTTTAGACAATGATTGCAAGGTCCTCTTAAATCCTACTAAAACAAGTCTTATGCCTTAGAACAAGCTTAAAGCTAGCTCTCAAATTCTAATCATCGATCTCTAAATGACCCAATAATCTGCCATTAGTGGCCATTTTTGTGGCTAAAAGTCTGATTTTGATCCTATTCCATACACGGTCAACCTCTGAGTATCAATCCAACCTATCCTAAGGATTTTTAAGCTTGATCCTATCTTCAAATTAATCCTACTATCAATCATATTAATTATTTATCTCCTCTATTTTATTTTTATCAATTTATGGCTTTTTAAAAGTTATAAAAGATTTTTTACAACCTAGAAGAAAAAATTAATAATTAATTTTTATCTATTAGCTATTAAGATAAGAAAAGAATCTAAGAGGCTTTCATTAATCTAAGAGGCTTACAAAATCTTTTTTGCTAAACTAGAGAGAGTTTCTTTGAACATTACTTTGGAGTGACTTAGATAGATATTAACTTTGTAAGAGCTTTACAAAATTAGGGTTGATTTGGGTGACTTTGGATTTTGTGAAATAAAAAAGAGTTTATATTTTTTAGCATTATATGAATTTGATTATAGATCTATGGATGAAATTTTATAGATTTGTGATTATAGTTGAGCTAAGTACATGTTACAAGTTTAGACTTGATCTAATGGTTCAATTAAAGGTTATTGAAGTTCTAGTGGGTCAGGATCTCAGAAATTGGGTTTTAAGGGTTTGTAAGGCTTTCTAAGATATCTAGCCAACTATCAATTGGATTAAAGTGAAAATTATTTGTATAGATGGTAGATTTAATTTTCTACTTGCATGTGAATTATTGAAGCAATTAAATAATATAAAAAGTATATATTGGCATTAGAAGATTAGCATCAAGATTGAAGAAGGAAGACGGCCTAGTTCTAAGTAGATTTTTAAACTTATCTTCTATTTAGTATATTGGATCTTTTTTAAATTTTGTGTGCATGTTGCCAACTTAGTTATTAAAAAGTATAAATTTTTTGAATAAAGATCAATAGTTCAATCATTAGCTATTGAGATTTCAATCTGTTATAAGATTTACTAGGATTTAATTAGGATTCGGTTAGAATTTATTAGGATTTGAATAAAATTTATTTAGGATTTATTAGGATTTATTTAAAATTTATTAGGATTTGAATTAAATTTGTTTAGGATTTATTATGATTTATTTAGAATTTATTTAGGATTTAAGATTTCATTAGGATTTCATTAGAATTTGGTTATGATTTCATTAAAATTTATTTAGGATTTCATTAAAATTTCATTAGGGATTGATTAGAATTTCATTAGAATTTATTTAAGATTTGATTAGAATTTTAGTAGGATTTATTTAGGATTTGACTAGTATTTGATTAGAATTTGATTAGGATTTAATTGAAATTTTATTATAATTTTATTATAATTTTTAATTTTAAAATATGAACATCTTTTATATTATTCTTTCTTCTAAGCAACAAGTTCTACAAAGAGTGATCAAATTTCTTTATAAATTGATGAAATCTAAGATCCATTGAGTGGTTTTAGCAATGAACTCTAACTTATGTTCTATACAAATATAATTAATTGGTTCCTTTAAGCAAGGCAAGAAGATCACTAAGTTATTTAATTATTATTAAAACCTTCATAACTACCTTCAAATAACACATTCTATATTCTATCAATTATAATATCTATCTTTACTAGTATAATTAATTATCGATAGTCTCTTCAAAGATTGTGGTACTATTGTCAAGGACATGAACTAGAAAAAGATGTACAATCTAATGAAAAACTGTGTCAAAGTAAAGTCACAAAATAAAATAAGAAAGTATGTATATTCAAAAGAAAACTGGAATGGCTATTGCCAAAGACTGGAAACATGAGGACTCTTGAAACTAGACTAGGATCAAGAAAGAGGTTGACAAGATTGAAGAGGGCTTCACTCTTGCCTCTATAAATACTATCTAACTAAGAGCTACGCTATGCCTGCATCGTATCATTTACAAAGTATGTAAAAATTAGTTATAACATATTATATGTTTATGAATCTAGATGTGTATTAGAATGGTTAGTAAATTAAATTAAAAATGGTTGATAGAAGAAACTAAATTTTATTTTATTTTACTTATTTTAGTTATGATATTTAAAAATTATAAGATCTAAATGTTTAGTATGAAGCCTTGAGAGAAGGTTGGGGACTAAAGATGAAAAAATTCGCCAATAAGAGGCTAATTGGGGAGGGAGCGAAATCAAGCCATGGTCGGATGAAAGGCAAAGGAATAGGAACTTCATCCCTATTGGTCGAATACCATGCCCAATGGGCTTTGAGGTATATAAAACGCGACCTTAACAAGGGCTTCGGCGACTTCAAAAAGGATTTTCAATTTCAGAGGTAGGGCTGTAAAGTTTAGGGTTTTGGGGTATAGTTTGAGAGGAAATTTTAGGCGATTGAGTTAGGGGAAGTAAAGCAGTTGGCCTTTTGTTCAAAGTTAAAAGATTTAATTTATTATCATTTACCTTTCTTGCAGCATTTTATGTCTTGTCACAGTCTCAAGTTTGAGCTTTCTAGACGATGCAGAAAGGAAGGAAATAAGCTTAAACACAGCTTAATTCAATTCCAAGGCAGTAAGTAGACCGTTTTGTTGATGGTGATGGGGTTTGCCATATCTTAAGTTTTTGGACGAATTTTTGTCTAAAAATTTCCAAGAAGGTGTATTATTGTGCTAAGAAGCTATACATCAAAGTTTCATAGCATTTGGACTCTTAGATTGTGAGAAATAAAGAATTTAGTACACAGGTGTTTGTAAACAAGGGTTTAAAGCTACTGCTAGGGTTTTGGCGATATCTAAAGATCGATAATGAATCAACGGTTGAAATTTGTAGTGGTAGTTGTGAAGAATATATCAGTACTTCATGTAAATTTGGAATAGTTTTGGACGGTTGGATTAAAAGTTATGGGTTATTGAAGTTCGGGAAAAATTCCCTTCCTACGGCAGAATGAGGGTTTAGAGTATTTTGTTATGTTTTGAGTGGTTTGAGGGAATTAGGCTTGTGTATTGGGTGTAATAGCCCTATGGAGATCTCTTTTATATAAAATTGGAGGTTTTTATTATATTTGAATCTTGCTTGAGTAATTAGTGGCAGCCAGAAGCCCAGTGGGCTTTCTTTGAGTAAGATCCCTCTATCCCGATGGGCTATATTCTTTGCAGGGACCTCATACGTGTCTAATTTCAGAAGAGTGAATTAAACCTTGCACTTATTAAAAAGCTTTCACATGTGCTTTATCGCATTTGGCTTATTCCATACCAAAATGCGTGACACATGGTTTTATTCTACACACCTGTTCACATGTGCTTATGTGGCTACCTTGTTGATCAAGTTTCTAACCTACCAATCACCTATAGACATGTATGAAGGTGATTTTGCATCTATGAAGCTTTTAGGAAGCTTCTCTATCAGATATTATCAAATTAACTTATTTTACCTACTTCTATTCGTCAATTCTTACTTAGATAATTTACTGGAATAAATCTTATGTCCGTGACATTATCCCTCCTTCCAGGGACGAGTTTTACGAAGAGCGGTGATTATATGTTGAGAAAGTCCAAAATATGTCGAATTGTGCTTGTCACATATTCAGATCTTTGTTTGCTTTGAAGGTAGTTGATAGGTCCTTTCAGCCATCGATAATGTCCCATACCAAGGCGAGAGGAACACCCTGTTATTTGATCATTGTTGAGGCCTTCATAACTTCCTTCAAAGAAAATATTAGGAACACCATCAGGAGTAGTTTCTACCTCTAAAAGTATCACCAAACATCGAGAGTCTCTTCCAAGGTCGTGATACCAAACACGTTGTATTTCACCATCAATCCGAGGAAGGACATGTCGTTCTTGAGGGTCTTCATCTCTACTCCATCGTCTTGAAGGTTGTGATAGTCGTAATGTCTCGTCCGATAAATCAGTAAATGATGGCTCTTGAGCTGAATTCGCTGGTTGTTGATCCTCCATCTCTTTAGCACAAATAAAATCTAATGACAAACAATGATACAAGATAGGATGAAACCTCTATAAAACCTGCTTTGCTTTATAAAAAAGATTTTTTTGAGTATTTATCTTGGTTTTGATGGATGTCGTCAATGAAATGCATTAACTTTTATTGATGCATTTGTTAGATTCTTTGATGGCTCCCATGTGCATTCACTAATATTGTATCCGTGCCAATGCACAAGATATTTCAATCGATTTTGGCACCTCCTTCAATCTAAAATCTCTTCAACCTCGAATTCTTCATTGTTGTCCACTTCTACAAGAGGCGGTGGTATTTGTCTTCTTCCTTGTATGTCCACTATCTTGTATGGCTCGAGTAGTGATACATGGAATACAGGATGGATCTTCATGGACTCCGGTAGGTGTAAATCGATATGCAACTAGAATGATTTATTCAGAAATAGGAAAAGGTCCAAGCCTACGATAGTCCAACTTATCACAAGGACGAGTAGTCTTGATATTACGACGAAGTAACCATATCTTGTCCCCCACATTGAATTGTGGTTGTTCCTTGCGATACGCATCTGCATTTTTTTTTTGTCATTCTTGACCTTCTTTTAATTGCACCTTCATTATTGCATGTAGCTCTGACAAACGATTTGCCAAATCTTCTGCTGCTGGATTATCAACTTTTGAAAAGTCAAAAGCATCAAGTCGTGGATGATAACCATAATTGGCAAAAAAAAGTGTTTGTTGCGTAGAAGAATGTATCGTATTATTATAAGCATTTTTTGCCAATGGCAAAAGAGCTATCCAATCATCTTGTTGGTAGTTGATGGTACACTTTAAATATTGCTCTAAGACTTGGTTCACGTGCTCTGTTTGTCCATCAGTTTGAGGATGAAAAGCTGAAGATAATTTTATGTCCACTTTTAAGATCTTAAAAAGGATTCTCCAAAATCTTGACACAAATTGAGTTCCCCTATCCGATATAATATCCTTAGGTAACCCATGATAGCGATAGATATTATCAATGAAAAGCTTAGCTGTTTCTTCACCTGTGATAGATTTTGTGCTTGGCACAAAGTGTGCCACCTTGGTGAACCAATCTACTATCACAAATATAGAATCATAAGATCTTGAGCTTAGAAGATCTGTGATGAAATCCATAGAAACAGAAGATCATGGTTGTTCTGGAATAGGTAATGGCTGAAGAAGTCCAAAAAGTCGATGACGAGGAGTCTTTGATCTTGAGCAGATATCACATGATTGTACAAAGTCTTTGATTGTCTTTCACATTTGAGGCCACCAAAAATCTCTTGATATAAGTTCTAAAGTCTTATTGTATCCAAAATGTCCTGCCGCTAGAAAATCATGACGTGCTTGAAGAATATGTAAACATGCTTCTCCTTTTGGAACATATAGATGTCCTTCGAAATATAATAGATTGTTCTTGAACTCGAATTTAGAAGCATCATGAGACTTGGAAGAATTATTCTTGATATCATGAACAAGAGGGTCTGAGGACATACTTGACTGAATTTGCTTGAGAAAAGTTGAATCAATAGTCAATGTTGATTTTATTGCTCAAAGTTAAAACTGCTCTGGTTTCAAGAGAACTGTTTTGCTTCAAAAGCCGTGATTCTTCTTCTTTGGGGCGAAATAAGTTAACGTCGAACGGCATTGGACAAACTCTTGCTTTCCCGCCAATAGCGATAATGAATTTGGAACTTGACAAAGACATGTCTAATGATGATTCAATACAATTCAACGCCGATAATGTAACACTAAGGTTTCATGATCCCGTATACACTTGCGGATCGGATCAAGCGCTTTTCTAGAGCACGACGCCATTCTTTAAAAGAATCCACAATCGAAGAAGTTCTTTGTCGGGATCTCATAATCGATTCTATCACGAGAATTTTCGAATTTAAAAAATTACCTGATGAAGTTTCACACCGTTCCCCATTTCAAGGTGACAAAATCGCACCCAAAGCAAAGTCTGATGCGTCTGTTTCCATAAAAAATGCCTTGAAAAAATCTACACGATACAAGATTGGTGCAGAAACAAACAATGTCTTCAAAGCTTCAAATGCTGCTTCCGCTTCTTCATTCCATTGGAGTTTGTCTTTACAAGTCAAACATGTAAGTGGAGCCGCAACACGAGAGAAGTCTTTGATGAAGATCCGATAATAATTGGCAAATCCCAAAAAGCATTGGACATCTCTTACCATCTTTGGAATCTTCTAATTCATGATTGTCTGGACTTTCTTAGGATCCATCATGAGACCATCATTTGAATGATGTATTCTAAGAAATCAACTTGAGTAGTGTGAAATACACACTTTTCCATCTTGGCGTACAATCTTGCATCTCTAAGTTTATGTAATACTTGACGAACATATATTTCATGTTCTTCTATATTCTTAGAATAGATCAAAATGTCATCTAGGTAGCAGACGACAAAATTGTCTAAGAACTTGCAAAAAACATCATTCATGAGATGTTGAAAAGCAGCTGGTGCATTCGTAAGTCCAAAAGGCATGACATTATATTCAAAATGTCCGTACCTGGTTCGAAAAGCAATTTTCCATTCATCTCCTTCTTTAATGCGTACTAGATTGTATGCTCCTCTTAGATCTGTTTTTGTATAGATCCTAGCTTGATTCAATTGGTGGAGGAGTCCGGATATTAGAAGTAATGGATATCTATTCTTGATTGGGATCTTGTTGAGTCCTCGATAGTCAACACACATCTGCAATGATCCATCTTTTTTCTTCACAAATAGAATTGGAGCTCCTGCTCGAGATTTAGAATGACGTTGTCTGAGTAGAGAGGATCTGCCTCAAGAAAGCGCTGGGCTTCTGGCTGCCACTAATTACTCAAGCAAGATTCAAGTATAATAAAAACCCCCAATTTTATATAAAAGAGATCTCCATAGGGCTATTACACCCAATACACAAGCCTAATTTCCTCAAACCACTCAAAACATAACAAAATATTCTAAACCCTCATTCTCCCGTAGGAAGGGAATTTTTTCCGAACTTCAATAACCCATAACTTTTAATCCAACCGTCCAAAACTACTCCAAATTTACATGAAGTACTGATATATTCTTCACAACTACCACTACAAATTTCAACCGTTGATTCATTATCAATCTTTAGATATCGCCAAAACCCTAGCAGTAGCTTTAAACCCTTGTTTACAAACACCTGTGTACTAAATTCTTCATATCTCACAATCTAAAAGTCCAAATGCTATGAAACTTTGATGTATAGCTTCTTAGCACAATAATACACCTTCTTGGAAATTTTTAGACAAAAATTCGTCCAAAAACTTAAGATATGGAAAACCCCATCACCATCAACAAAACGGTCTACTTACTGCCTTGGAATTGGATGCGCTGTCTTCAACTCTTCATATCTCCTTCGTCTAAACTCAAAACTTAAGAATTCCTTCGTAATAGACGTAGACCTTGAAATCACCTTTCCAACCGCACCGTTCGATCTCCAAAAGCCTTTGTATAACTCCGCGAAATCCCAAAAGAGTGACAGTATGTATGAAATCCACTCTTTAACTTTGAACAAGTATAACTTCTTCACCCTAACTCCAAATCGCCTAAAATTTCCTCTCAAACTATACCCAAAACCCTAAACTTTACAACCCCTACCTCTGAAATTGAAAATCCCCTTTTTGAAGTCGCCGAAAACCCTTGTTAAGGTCGCGGGCAGCCTCCTCAAAGCCCATTGGGCATGGTATTCGACCAATAGGGATGAAGTTCCCTATTCCTTGCCTTCATCCGACCATGGCTTGATTTCATCCCTCCCAATTAGCCTCTTATTAGCTTGAATTTTCATCCTTAAGTCCCAACCTTCTCTCAAGGCTTCATACTAAACATTTAGATCTTATAATTTTTAAATACCATAACTAAAATAAGTAAAATAAAATAAAATAAAGTTTCTTCTATCAATCCCTTTAATTTATTTTACTAAGCATTCTAACACATATCTTAGTTTATAAACATATAATATATTTTAACTAATTTTTACATACTGTAAGTAATTATAGTACGACAACGTATGAAATTCTTGGCCAATTTCTCGTCAATATAAGCCTTGAGTTCAGCCAATTCATCTTGTGATAAATTGTAGATTGGTCCAAATGGTGGCTGAGTTCCTTCTTTAAGGTCGATTGAACAATCGTATGGACGATGCTCTGAATGAATATCTGCATTCTTTTTCTCAAAAACGTCTTGATAATCTTGATACTGACTTGGAATGCTACTTGAAGTCTTTCTATCATTGGAAATAGGTGTAGCATAAATGACAAAAGGTGATCCTTCTTCTGCAGCGTACAAGAAAGCTCTTGCACCTACAAACGCAGGTCTTATTCTACTAGACTTAAGATTTCTTACTTGATTAATTATATTGTTAGCTATACTTTTAGAAAAGTTAAGAGTACGAGAAATCCAATCTATTTGAGGGTTGTGTTTTTTTAACCATGATAGACCAAGAATAATTGGAATAGAGGGAGATCTAATTATGTTAAAAATTACGCAACGATTATACCCATTTACTACTACATCTAGAGGAAGTGTTTCATGAGTAACATCTCCAGAAGATAAAGGACGACCATCTATGACTTCTACGTGTATGGGTTTAGATTTTTGTACTATTTGTATTGTATGACTTTTAGCAAATTCTTCGTCTAAAAAACAAGCCGAGGCTCCCGAATCTATTAAAGCAGAGGCTTTGTAATTATTAGGTCCTAAATACACATCTATTATAAAACAAGGAGATGGTTGTGAGGAGAGGATAGGACCTTCATTAGAAATTGTACAAGATCTCAGCCGCACAATCTTTATTGTAGCTGGATAAACTCATTTTCCGACATATTGTCTTCTTTGACAGTCGTATTCCTCATCTTGTGGTTGGATCATTTTTTTGGACAATTTTGAGCAGTGTGTTTAGGTTCTCCACAATACAAGCATAATCCTTTTTGACGACGTCGAGTCTTTTCTTGTTCAATAAGCGACTTGAAACGTATAGCATCAATTTGCATGTCCTCGACTTCTGAAGGTATTGAGAAGTCATTGGTACTGCCACTGAATTATAATGTCGCTGAGGTTCTCTTGTACGACTTTCACATCTAAATCTGAAAAGCTGATTATCACACTTCACCGCAAAGTCTATTGCTTCACTCAATATTTGTCACGGACATATACATAGTTACCTATATGATCAGATAGAAGTAGATAAAAGAAGGTAAAAGCAGGTTAATTCCATAATATCTTTAGAGAAACTTCCTAGAAACTTCATAGACGCTGCTTTGACTTTATAAATATCCATAGTAGACTTTTGGATTAGAAACTAGGTCAATAAGTTAGCCACATGTCGCACATGTTGGTAGCTTGAAGACCAAGCTAAATACGTGGCGAACATATAGGAAACTTGCCCTGCAAGTTCGACACGTGTCTTGCAACTTGGACACGTGTCTTGTAAATTGGACACGTGTTGGAGGTCCTATAGAACGTCGCCACTTAGCTCTTAGGTAGATAGTATAAATAGAGACAAGAGTGAAGCCTTCTTCACTCTTGTCAATTCTTTTCTTGTTTCTAGTCTAGTTCAAGGGTCTCTAGTTTTCTTGTCTTTTGGCATTAGCCATTCCAGTTTCTTTTTTAATATATATACTTCTTTATATTTATTTCTTTGAGAGAGGTCTCACTTGTTTTTTTGAGAGGGGTCTCGCTTGTTTATTTGACTTCATCAGGATTATTTTTATTTTGTGATATTTGAGGATCGGGGTAAGTTCAACGTCAATTTCTTCACTTCCATATTGTCAAGTAGAGAAACTATAGCCCAATGCCGCGCGACGCGTACGGCTTGATGCTGTCCGCCAATATTTGACTTTCAAAATTGTAGGCTTATATCGTATTTTACCCTCCCGATTGCCTTGTCGTAGGATATGAAGCTTGTTGGTTGCAACACGAGTTGCATCATGTTCTCCATACATAGATCAAAATTTTGCTAAGAAAGCTTCTAAATTATCCAATATTGGATCACGTCATTGCAGAAAAGATGAAAATCAAGATAAGGCAGAACGTGAAAGTAGTGTACTAATAAATCTGACTTGTGATCCTGGAGTTGGAAAACTTTACGGTTGCAATTCAATCACCAGTTGGACTTGGTTGATGAATCCTCGAAACTTGGATCTTGTGCCATTAAACTTCTCAGGTAGACCAATTTTTGGTTCTTTGATGCTTGGACGATGTTCCAATGTAGGAGGAATTATATGGCTTGGTGTATATGTTGAAGCAGCTCCAACCATATCTATATCTTTATTATTTGGTAACCTTGTTGCTCCTTGTGGAGGTACAGTGAGTTGATGCATTGCAAGCATCAATTCCCTCATTTGCTCTTGGATTTGTGCCATTGCACTCTTCATTTCAGCAAGCTCGGCCATGATAACACTTCAAAAAATATATAACACTACTCGAGATAAGTAACAGGGAGAACAAAGAAAACACTAGGAATAATATCAATTTAGAAGAGGGTAATCCGCAACTTCTAAAATGCTTGTGTCTTATCAAGAAAAAAGGGATAATCTACTTTTAAAATCAAGACAAGACAAAGCTATGATATTATAAGTGTACTCTTGTCAATCTGTCAAGGATATGAACTAGAAAAAGATGTATAATGTAATGAAAAATTGTGTCAAAGTAAAGTCACATAATAAAATAAGAAAGTATGTATATTCAAAAGAAAATTGGAATGGCTATTGCCAAAGACTGGAAATATGAGGACTCTTGAAACTAGACTAGGATCAAGAAAGGAGTTGACAAGAGTGAAGAGGGCTTCACTCTTGCCTCTATAAATACTATCTAACTAAGAGTTACGTGGCGATATTTTATAGGACCTCATACACGTGTCTAATTTGCAAGACACGTGTCAAACTTGCACGACAAGTTTCTCACATGTGCGCCACGTACTTGGCTTGTTCCATAAGCTACCAAAATGTGTGACACATGGCTAGCTTGTTCTACAAGTTACCAATATGCCATGTACCTCATGATCAAAAGCTCTAACCTACCAATCACCTATAGACATGTATAAAGGTGATTTCACATCTATGAAGCTTCTAGGAAGCTTCTCTATTATATATTATCAAATCAACTTATTTTACTTACTTCTATTGGTCTATTATTACTTAGATAATTTATCGGAATAAATCTTATGTCCGTGACACTAACATATGATGAATGATATCTTACGAGAATACTTAAATGACTTTGTAGTCATTTACTTAGACAATATCTTGATCTTTTCTAAGAATGAAGAAGAGCATGAATATCACGTATAGAAGATATTAAAGAAACTACGAGAAAGTGGATTGTATGCCAAATTGAAAAAATGTTCTTTCCACCAACCATCAATTGAATTTTTGGGATATATTGCTTCAAAAAATGGAATTTCTATCAATCCAAAGAAGATACAAACTGTTATAGAAAGGAAACAACTGTCATTAATTAGAGATGCACAATATTTCTTGGGATTTGCAAATTTCTACAGAATCTTCATCAAAGATTATTCTAAGATTGCGGCTCCATTAACGCGACTCATAGGCAAAGACAAATTTATTTGGCATGATAAGGTTGAAGAAGCATTCAAGAAGCTAAAAGAATCTTTCACTTTTATTCTTATACTTGTCTACGCAGATCCAATAAAACCATTCATTTTGGAAATGAATGCCTCAAATTTTGCACTGAGATTTATACTCTCTCAAACTGGTGATGATGGTCAATTATATCTAGTAGCATTCCGCTCTCAAAAATTTTCAACTGCAAAGATCAATTACGAGATCCATGACAAAGAATTATTGACAATTGTTGATGCTTTTGAAGAATGACACCATTTGTTGGAAGGGGCTCAACACAAGATCATGGTATATATTGACCACAAAAACTTGGAATATTTTATAAGTGCTTGAGTTCTAAATTGTCGACAAGCACAATGGAGCATGTCATTATCTCAATTTGATTTTATAATTATATATTGTCTCAAAAAACTTTAAGAAAAATCAAATGTCCTTTCTTGATAATCATATCTTGCACCAAGAATAGGAGACATTGTATTGGATCAACAAAAATCAATCATGTTGAAGCCATCCAATTTGTAGTTAAAGACATTGACAATATCTACTTATATAGATACAACTCTTAAGACAAAATTCTAAAAAGAAATAAAGATAGATCCATTTATAAAGAATATTCAATGAAATTTAATAAATACACATGTGAAAGAAAACAATAATTTTAAATTAGAAGATGGATTGTTTTACTTCAAGAATCTTCTATATGTTCTTCTAGGAGCTACAAGACTTCAAATTCTTCAAGCTCAACATGACCTTCAAGCAACTAGATACTTTGGCTTCAATAAGATCTTGGAATTGATATCAAGAGACTATTGGTAGCGTCAAATGTGGAAATTGGTGAAAGAATTCATCCAATCATGGAAAATTTGTGTGCAAATAAAGATCCTAAGACACCAACCATATAGACTTCTGCAATCCCTTCCAGTTCCTAAGGGCCCATGGCAATCATTATCTATGGACTTTATTATAGACCTTCCAAATTTGAATGTAACAGACTCAATTTTTGTGATGGTAGATTGTCTTATCAAGATGGCATATTTTATTTTGTGCAACAAGATTATTTCCAAGGAAAAAAGAGCCAAGTTTTTTATTGATAATATTTACCGAATACATGGCCTTCCAATTGATATTATTTCAAATCGAGGACTACAATTTATATCAAACTTTTGGAGAGAATTATTTCGGCTTTTAAACGTCAAGATCAACCTCTCATCCGCTTATCATCCTCAAATTGATGGTCAAACAGAACAAGTGAATCAGATCTTAGAATAATATCTTTGTTGCAATATAAATTATCAACAAAATAATTGGACAAACTTTCTACTAGTGGCTAAGGTTGCATACAATAATTCCAAATATTCTTCAATAAAACAAACTCCATTCTTTTCAAACTATGGATACCACCTTAGAGCAGATCCATTCCAAATTAAAGAAGTGGAAAGTCCTTCTACAGAAAGTTAAGCTATCTATTTAAAAACCATCCATGAAGAACTGAAATTCCAATTACAAATAGCCCAAGATTGATATAAAGACTATGCAGACATTCATTATAAGAACCAACCAAATTTCAAAATAAGAAATCATATCTGATTACTTTGACGAAATATACAAACAAATCGACCATCACAAAAATTAGACTATTAAAGACTTGGACCTTTTACAATTCTATATCAAGTAAATCAAGTAAATTTTTATCTCAAACTATCAAGTAGCATGCACATTCATCCAATCTTATATGTCTTGTTTTTATAAACCTATTATAAATCAAATGTTGTTGGAAGAACTATTCTACCACCAACTCCAGTTGAAGTTAATCAAAAGCTTGAATACGAGGTAGATGAAATATTGGATTCATGTATAAGACCTGGACGATTGGAATATTTCATCCATTGCAAGGACTATGGAATTAGCAAAAGAACATGAAAACCTTCAAATAACCTTAAGAATGCATCTAAAAAAGTTTGCCAATTCCATCAACAATATCCTAAAAAACCTAGATTCAATGGTCATTGAAGATTTCGTGGATAATAACATCTCTTGGCTTATAAATGATGCTTCTTATCAACAATAAAAAACTAATATAAAAAGGAGGGAGCCACGCTAAGACCTACACTTGTATTTTTCTTAGGATAGAATAGATCTTGCTAGAAGCTTATTAGTTATCATATCAAATCTTTGCATTGCAAGGGAATTATAGGAATTAGAGTCAAAAGATTCTTCTGCTATATAAGCAGTTGGGAAATCATTGCAACTTTCACAATTTGCTAGGTTTGAAGAACATGGACAAGATGAAGAAGAAATATTCCAATGTCAAGTAAGGCCACGCTTGGAGTCTTTAGAGATACGGACTCATCACAAAAATCTCGATTCAAATGCCCGAGCTTTGATAATACTCCTCAAGGTTGGAAGGGCGACTCCAAGTGGATCAAAAATTATGTTTGGAGGATGTTTTGAAGGTTGCAACGAAGAGCAAATTATTGGATGGGATGTTAGTTTAATAGAGGTTATATTTGAAGATCACTGACGCCATCTGAAGGATCATGTTAAACCGATAACCACTAAATAAAAGATAAAATATATTACTTTTCTACTCCGATAAATTCTAGAATTTTTACGCATGTGATTTGATCATGAAATTGATTCGGCTCCTCATGAAACTCGTTGCTAGAAGGGAAGGTGATGTCACGGACATACTTTAAGGAACCACTAGAATTTTTTGTAATCTTCTAGAACCTTCTATAGCTTTTTAGAATCTTATAGAATCTTCTTTAGTCTTTAAAAATCCTCTAGAATCTTCTTCAACCTTCTAAGACCTCCCATAGAGTCTTTAGAATCTTCCAGAATCTTTTCCAAGCTTCTAAAATATTTTAAAATATTCTTAGAAGGTCCAATAGGATATAAGGACTCATAGTATAAATAAGAGGCAAGACTGAGGAGCACCTCAATCTTGCCAACACAAGTCTTAGAGCAATCCAGATTGTTGCCTTGTTCTTGATATTAATCCAGTTTCTTATTCTTGATCTACTTCTTATTTTTATCCATCCAATTTTTTGTTCTTGAAGTTATTTTGATTCTAAATTCTTTTCCTTGATTCTTGGCTAACTTGCTATCTTGCATCCCTGACTGTTATATTAAGATTTGATTATGATTTGACTTGTAGTTATATTAAGATTTGATTAAAATTTGATTAGAATTTGATTAAGATTTGATTAAGATTTTATTAGGATTTATTTAAAATTTGATTAAAATTCAATTGAAATTTATATAAAATTACATTAAGATTGTTAATTTTTTAATTAGTTATAATATATAAGTGTATCTTCTATAGCCAAGTGCCTTGTGCATTTTCAAATAACATGACATATAATACAACAATGCATAGTTGTGTTGGTCCTTTTGGGATATACAAATGTTCTTCAAAATATAAAAGATTTTTTTCAAGCTTAAACTTGTCAATATTTTCATTGAGGCAATAATGTTGTATTGTGGTTTGGCTACCATGTGAAAATATTGTGTATATATATTTAATGTATAATTTATTATGCAGCTAAGTAAGAGCCATATCAATAGATTTTTATTGGTTATAAAATATAGTTAGATTATTACTTTAGAAAGAATCTATTTAAAATGACTATTATTGAGATTTATATAATTTATATATATATATATATATATATATATATATTTTTTAATAATAATTTTGAGATTGATTTTATATTGATAATAACTTTATATAAGGATATTATCCTTTGTTAGATATTCTAAGGCCTTATTAGGAATTATGATTTTTTTTTTTTTTACAACATTTGAGTATCAGAGATTAGGATCAGCAAGTTTAGGTTTTTGGCTATAGTTTTGATGCCATGAGTGATTTGGAGTTTCTATGAAGAAGATATAGGTGCTCAAAATTAAGATATCAAAATTATATTTGTTATCATTCTTTTGGATATAACTCATATGTACAAAAAGCAATAAAGAATTTCTAACTAAATTATTGAAAAAAGTACTTTTTTAGCTGAACTTTTTATATATAGCTTAATGAAATTTAAGCTAAAATGAAGGAGATATTATAAGTTGAAGTCAGTGCTTACAATCTAAACGTAGTAATTAATCCAATTAAATTAGTAGTTGTATTTTGAGATATATTTTAAGCAATTGGATAAGTTTTTGGCCCAAAATTTTGAAGAGTGTGTATTTTTATATTACAAAACTATATACAAAAAATTTATGGGATTAGGATTTTAGATTTTTGAGATATGAAGGAAATAGTGCTTGGATGTCTATTAAACTGGGGTTTTAAACACCTACTAAGGTTTTTAAGATATTAGACAATTGAAAGAGAATTTATAGTTTAATTTTTTATAGTAAAGCTTATAGGTATAAACTACATTTTGGAAAAATTCAATAAAAATTAAATAGTTGGATCAAAAATTATTGGACTCTAAAGTTTAGAAAGAAATCAATCCTTTGCAAGTGAATAAATTATTAAAGTATTTTGTTGTAATTTGAGTATTTTATACATCCTAAAGAGATTTTTTAGGAGCCAAGATTTTATGGAGGTGGAAAAATGGATATATAAAGCTACAATAAAATTTTGATATAGAGATGGGATTTTAAAAGAAGATTATGGTTTTTCTTAAAAGTTATTGAAAATCCAACTTTTCAATAACTTGTTAGATGTGGTTTTATATAAAAAAAAATATTAAGAAACTTTTTATATACCAAAGAAAATTTTTATATATAAATCTATTTAAATATAAGATATTTTATTAATATAATTTTTTTTTATAATTTTTTTTTATAATTTGTCTTTTTTATTGAAGAAAAATCACTTATTGGAGTCTTGCTAATAAGTTATAGGTAAATTCTCCACAACTAGATACCTAATGTATTTCCAAAATAAAAATCATGTCACTTGATAATAGTAGAATTTGCTATCTTAAGGATAATATCTTAACCATTCTACCACCTTGTAGTATAATTGAATATTAAAATATTTAATTACATGTATTAGAATTTTTTTCAGTCAATCTCTTTTGTTAAAAAAAACCTAGTTGTGTTTGTGATGAGTACTTCAATTTTTAGACATTTTATGGAAAAGTGAAGTCGGATTGATGGCCAACATGACTTCTTTTTGGCATTGAACCTATACTTGTGGGAAGTGATGATCTCCATGAGGCATAGTTAATTATTACAAGTTGCTTTACATGTTGTCTTTTATTTAGTCCATATGATTTTTGTGGCATCCACATGTTAAAATTTTTAAGTTACTTATATTATCTTTGGCCCTAAATATGATAGTTAGTCAATCTTATAGAGGAATTAAGATGTAACAAGAAAAAGAAGTCAAAGGTGTAGGATAATCATTGGAATTCAAGCCTTTAATAGGAAAGAAATATTATTTTTATCTATATTATTTGCTATAGAAAGAATATAGCTCTGCTAGTATCAAAGATAAAAGGCTTGGCCTCTCTGCCAAGCTTAGATTTTCTTGATGTTAAAGTGACAAGATTTGATGCACCAAAAAAGTTATAAAATATAGTGTGGATAATTGTAGTAGAATAGATACTTAGCTAGTATCTGGTCCTGGATGAACAAAAATTCCAAATAGTTCTTTGCATCAAAATATTTTAACAAATCTTGAATATATCAATATTTTTAAGATATTGCTAATGCTATCATAATTTTTGCTACTGCAACTACTTTTACTATTGCTATCATAATCTTATTTTTATTTATTTTTTAAATATTTTTTATTAAAATTAAATTTATCTTCTATATAATTTAAAAAATATATCTATATTAAAAATATTAATAAATTTTTTGATTGGAATAAAAAAAAAAATTAAAAATATATACAGTGAGTAGTAGATTGTTGTGGCAACACTAAAAACTATGGTGGTATGAGCAATATCCTATTTTTATATCAATATTTTTTAAATTTTAATAAATTATTCTATATTTAGTTATTTATATAAAAATAAAAAATCAAAATAAACTAAGTAGAAATATTTTATACTTTTAAATAAATGATGTCTTTGACTACATTATTGTAGTTATATATGTCTTTTATAGAATGATGTCAAATTGAATTTTTACAATCAATTGATGATGATAAATGTTGTTTTAAAGCTACTAAAATAATTATTTTGTTTAATAGAATAATTTATATTTTATAGGATTTGTACTATTTCTTTTATAATTTATTCTAAAAAAAATTTATAGCCTTTGAGGACCAAAGGATATAATGATTTAGATTATAGTAAAGATATTTGTCTTTAATTTTAGTTAAAAAATCCTAACTTTATCAAATTGCACCTACATGATGTTGGACTAATAACTAAGTTTTTTCTAGTTTTTTTGAACTTATCATAAAAGCAATTAGAATATATATAACTTATTCATGTTTGATTTTTTATTATACTAAAATAAATTTGAATAATCTGTAGAGATTAATAACATTTAATTTGATTTAAATATTAAATGATTGATTAAGATCTTGGATGTAATTTAGAAGAAAAAAATATAATAGATAAGTATTAATCATAATCCTTATGTAAATCAAAAATTAATTAATTAATAAAATAGCTATTAAAACCATATTTATAAACTTGATCTACATATTTATTTTAAGTATTATAAAACAAAAAGTGTATATTGGATAAAAAATTGGTCTATTAAAAAATATATTATTAATTTTAAATATTAATACTATAATTATTAATCTATATATATATATATATAATATTTTATAAAATAACTATAATTTTGATTAATTTTATAGTGTTGTCAATAGCTATAAAGATGAATTGACATTCCATATGTTGGATTTAAAAAATGAAACCTACAAAATCTAAATTATATTTTTAAATATTTTATAGCTAGTGTGGTTACTAATTAGAATTTTTCCCCTTTAAATAGTATTTCTATGTGTTGATAAGGATTAAAATTATGATAAAGTTATTAAATAATTTAATATATAATAGGCAAATAGTAATTTATACTAAAATAATTGAAATAAAATAATTCAACTTCCAATGTTATATTTAAAATAGATTATAATCTATATTTTAAATCTATAATCCATGCATAAAATTATTATTTTTAGATTAATAATATACCTTCAAAGATCTTTATATCTTTATATTAGTAAATATTATTATCTTTTAATTAAAAATATATAGCTATATGTCACATATTTTTTGTTAATTTTTACCTAGTTTGGATAGAATGTGCCAATTATTAAATAAATTATAGAAAAATATATATTTTTTAATTATAAATTAGATAAATTAGTATTCCAAATATTATTTTAAATTAGGGAAGGATATCTACCTATTTAGTCTAAGATTAATATAATATTTCTTCTTTTTATTAATAATTTATATATATATATATATATATATATATATATATATATAAAGAATACATTTCTTTTTTAAAAAAAATTGTTTAATTTGTTTGATTATATTTTAAAAAAAAAAAAAAAAAAAAAAAAAAAAAAAAAAAAAATTATTATGCTAGATTGTAAGCATTTATGAGGATATTATATTAGGTAGAATTATTTAAATTTGATTTAAGAAAAAAGACTTAAAAGTAGAAGTAAGATATCTAATAAGATTTTATTGCATCAATATCAATCACAATATCTTTTTAGTAATTCTTGTATAATCTTATATTTTCTAAAATACAACATTTTAACTCTATCTTTATTAGTGAGAAGATTCTTTTTTATCTTTATAGATATTTAATGCTTATTTTTTTTAAAAAAAATTTAGAATAGGACATTATTTGTACCATAGATTTTACTACATTTGTGCATAACCAAGAAATAAAATCTTAAAAATAAAATCTTATAAGTAAACAAATAAATAAGTATATAAATAGGCATTTAAAAATTAATAAGTTTTTCTTTAAGAACATAAGATTTATATAGTCTACATAAATACATTATATATTTATATAAATTTTTTATTAAAAAAACTATTAAAACAATAAATTTTACTATTTTTCTTATTATTGGTTTTTAGAATAATAAAACTCTTAATATACAATTGGATATATGTATGTAAAGACAAAACTCTTTGTTTATTTAAATTGTATCAAGACATATGTATCTAAATATTATTCTTGTATCTAAAATATCTCTTATGATGATTAAAATTGGTTCTATTTTAACTTACTTATATTTTTGATATTAACATAATAATATTATTTTAAAGTATAAAATTATTCAAACTATATTGTATCATTAAAAATAAATATATCTTTTTTATCCTTAGATATATCAAATAGAATTTGAATTTTTTTGATTTCAAGATTTTATTTCTATGAAGATATTGAGTTTAATAATAAAAATTTAAAAATAAATTATAGATTTTTATCCAATTTTTTTTTTAATATTTTATTAATATTTTGATTTCTTAAATTTATTTCCAAATATTATTTTCCAAAAAAATTCTATAATTTAAAAAATATATAATTATAAAATAATAAATTTTAAAATTGTCAAAGAAAAACTTTATAAATGAGCCTTTATAAGCTTTAAAGGTTTAAATAATTACAAGGTGGTAAGTAAAAAGAAGTATTTTTCTAATCTAAAAGATATAAAAATTCATACAATTGTATCTCATTTAATGATAAAAATAATCTTGTACTAATCATTCTAGTGAATTTTAATTTCATAATAAATAACCAATACATCTCAAAAGAAATACATATCATGACTTGTAACTTTATTAATTATCACTTTAGAAAATCATTTTTATAATTGTAAATATAATAATAAAAAATATAATTTTTTTTAGTTGTATTCTTAAACCAAAAAAATCAATAAATATATATATATATATATATATATATATAATTATAAATCTTTGTAAATTAATTTACTAAATTATGCATTTAAAAGCCTCTCTAGTGACCTTAGTATCATTTAGATTCATTGTATATTAACTATTTGAACATTAATTAATTAGTTGATTAAGTAATTAATATGTGTGTATGTACTTAAAATGCCATCAAGCTTAGAAATGCAAAGAAAAAGTGAGCTCATCATTGTGGTCTAGCTTACCAAGATGGAATTTTTGGACTATTTCACAAAGCTTGTAATGGTCTTATTCCAATGCATGTCAAGGCTCCTAGTTGGTTGCAAATTATCTTACTTAAATATAAAAGTCTATTTGTTGACGTTTTAAAAAATATTCATATAGTATTATATTAAATTAAGAAGTACTTTTTAATATGTTAATATATAAAATATATTTATATATTAAATAATTAATTTTCTCTCAAACATTTAAACATTATTTTGAAGATCTCCATTTGAACATACATATTTCAAAATAATATCATTGTATTTTGCATTAATTAGAGTGAATAATATAACAATTATATAAAAATAAATTATCATGAAATATATACTTAATTATATAATTAAAATATAATTACTAAATTACAATAAATATTATGTTATATTTAAATATATAATTTTTAATATGATTATTTATATTATATATCACTATTATATAATATATTATATTATGTTAGTAATATATACATTGATATATTATATAAGAGTTATTATATAATTATATTATAATTGACTTAATTTATCATAATAAATAAATAAATAATATTAATATATGGTATCTTTCAGTGATTCATTACCACAAAAATATTTCTTGAAATTCATTATTTGCTGTATATTTTAGTAAATATAAAAGAATTAAAATTAAATTAAATTAAAAAAATTTAATAAAAAATAGTAACTACTATATAAATATTATTTATCAATCATATAAGATTTTTTTTTTCTTAATCAAGTTATTAACTTTAAAAGATGGAAGTTTTATTATTATATAAAATAAATTATATTTGTAATAAAGAATGTACAAAAAATAATAGGCACTTGATGTCTATAATTATTAAGATTTAGCACCTCTACAACTCTTTTTACTTAAAATTTTAAAACAACAAATAAGTAATCTAATAAATGCTTCTAAAAATAATCTAGTATCCAATTAAAGATTTTGGTAGATCTAGTTCATTCATCACAAGTTGAAAGACACTTTGTTGTAAGTGGATGTATCAATATATATATGTGTGTGTGTGTGTGTGTGTGTATATTTATTTAATTGATTTTATTATGTAATTTTAATATAAAGATGTTTTTTTAATGAACTTGACTCGTATCAACAAATTGGCAATTGCTTGTACTTAAAAGTGTTTTTAATGCAATAGCCAAATTTATATGCCAGTGTAAAGGTGTGGAGTATTGTAGGTTTTATAAGGATGTTGTTGATATAAAAAGAAATATTTTGACATAGTCATAGAAAAAGATGGATGTGTTCTTGAATAATTTATTGATAACATATTTGTTGCCATACATCATTTGGATTATTAATGAGTTTATTTAAAATAATATTTTATATATTATATATTATTTTAATTTTATATATAAATATATACAAAAAATGATTTTTGTATGAAAATATTAAAATAATGGATACTAATAAATAAAGAAATAAAGTAATTAATTAACTACTAAATTTTGAAATGAGATAACTAATTCTAAAAAATATGGAAAAATTATTATTTGTATATATACAAACTAATGTATGAATACAAGATGCATTTTATAAGCAATATGGTTTAATAAATTTCTCTCATTGGCATTTGCAATGTTGTCAATAGTAAGATCTATTGAATTAATATAAGATTCTTTATAATGCCAATAACTTTATTAAAATTAGCTTGATTGTTTTTATCTAGTATAAATTTTTTAAGGTCTTAGAACATTCTTTAGAAATTTTATAATTTTAAAGAAGATTAGGTATTGTCCAAAATTACTTTACTACTAAGATTAATAATAATAGTATCTTTGACAAATAAAGATTCTAATGCTCTAAACAATCTTAGATGTATTCAATGTAGTAGGATTAGTTATTCTTATTGTTGTGATACTAAAATCATATGTCCTTCAAAGCTTTGAAATATATGTGTGGCTTTTGTAAAAAAAATTTAATATACATAAAGACAATCTATTAAGTTGGATTAAAGAATCATAAAAGCTCTTTGAAGTTGAGGTGTCAAAAAACATTAATTTGGTAATACTTAAATCTATTAAAAATTCTATTCTTAGAATTCTAAAAAATATTTATAAAAATCTAGATCTTTGTTTGTTTATCTTTAATAAGACTTTTTTTGCCTTAATAAGTATAATATTGAACCAATGAGTCTTAGATATAATTCTTTATCTATAAAATTTGCGAATAAAGTTTACAAATAGATGTTAATTTGTTACTAATTTTAATCATTCAAAATTAGTTATATAAAATAAAAATAAAAATGGTTATTTTAATAAAAATTAGATACTTTTATTATATTAAAGAGTCAAATCAAGTAATTAGCAAATCAAACCTTTGCTTAATGACTAAATCTTGTAGATTTAAGTCAATCTAAAAAAATATTTATTTATTTATAATATATAGACTTACACAAACAGTAAAGAATTGGCCAATAATGATTTGGATCTAAATTTTAAATATTATAAGAACATGAGAAAAATAAGAGATTATTAATAAAGAAAAAAAAAAAAAAAAACCATTATTAACAAATTATAATAAAGTTGATAAAAATAAGAATTCAAAAATAATTGGATTAAAAAAAATTCAATGAAATCTGTAAAGAAGAAGAAAAAAGAGCCATTGATGCCTTTACTATAGAATAGAAGAATTGGGTTTAAGTGCAATGTTGCAAGGTGATGACATAGAGGGTCATATTATATTTGGACTTACCCTTTGTCCTAAGGTTTTGATCAATTTGTAAATTTTTACAACAACAAATTATTGGACAATTTAAACATATTTTATTTTTAAAAAATAGTCACGAAGAGCAATAGTCAAATACTAAAAAAATCTTGGTGAACTCAACAGATATTGTCATGAGGTAGCGTAGTTGCTTCTGTATGGTGAAAATATGGGGCAGAACTAGAACTGTGATCGTTATTGTAGAGTAGAGAACTCGTTTAAAGTTACAGAACAAAATGGTGCTACCACTTGCAAATTTGAAAACACTAGCGTTGAAAACCTTCAACAAATCAGCGGCGAACAGATAGAAATTGCAAGCGGCGTATCATCCTTGCTGCCGAAAAATTATCATGAATTTTGCCCAGGCAAATCGTAGATGGGAAGTACACGTGCAGAGACTACTCTATAGCCATGAAACTAACATGGAAATGCGGCCGTAGAACGAGGAGAAAGCTGTGCAAGTTGCTTCGGACTTTATTGGTGAAGCTTTCATCTTTGGTGCTTGAATAGCTGTTATCATTTTAGTGTTGACTCTTGTAAAAAAAGAAGCTCGTAAGCAAGAGTTGGATGCCTAGAGGGAACCGGGACCACATACTAGTAGTTGAGCTCAGCATTATACAGCAGCGAGATAGTTGCAAAGAAACGAAGCAAACAATGAATCATAAACAAAACAAGAAATCAAGGATGCGGCAACGGGCACTTAGTCAAGCACAGAAGAGTGGAATCTCAAAGATCGAATGCTTTGTGCAGTAGAGGAGTAATTGATGAAAGTCTATCAAAAAACCAGGGAGTTGTTTCACAACAGTGTGGTGGTGAGGGCAATGCAGCGCTCTTTGGATCCACCCGAGCAATTCTAGCGGTCGATGTTCCTTAATTCTTGTTGATGTTTTAAAGTTATTTCTCTTCCTTCCCTCCAAGTGAACGGTTGAATGATCTCTCCAAATCTCACGTAGGATTTATCAGGACCGATCGTAAGTCGTTTTCTTCTCTAAAACGGCTACCCATGTTTTTTTCAAATGTAATGTATCTGGAAGAACGCATTTATGCAAGTATAATTCTACGGCCAGCACTCACCTCTGTGGATTGCTGAACACGTAGGAGAAGCAAAACATTTTTTCAGGCATAAATAAGACCCTCGCGTAGTCACAATTTTTTACGCCCCTGCGTCATTTTTCCTGAGCTGAGTGTGTTAAGGATTGTCAAGGCGAACGCAAAGCTTCACACTGGCCCAGCTACGCTTGGTGGCGACGACTACAACTAGATGAGGTCGATGTAGTATATATCGATGACACAGCGGATTTCAGAGGTCGAACCTGCGTTTTACCGCAACTTGGAGGCGACGATTTCGTTGATGGAGAGCTTTGTGGAACAGCATGTACAACGGACAAGGCTACTAGTAGCGTCTCTGAGTTGCAGATGCTATGTGCCATGTGGTTACAATGCCGGCTAATGAGAGAATGGTGATAGCACAAACACCTAGAGTTTGTGCTTCCCGCTTTTCTGAATCTGAGTTTGATTCAGCATTCAAGAAAGCTATGAACCCTTTAATTGAGCAAGGGATTAGAGGCCAGGCTAAAAATCGCTTAATTAATCCTCTACGCGGGTCCCAGCTAGATTTCAGGCAGCAAAAGAGATGAAGAATTGCCTGATCCTAGTAATCGAGACGCAATATCTGTGAGCGCTTGGATTCCCAGCAACCCATTGAGATTCATTGCTGCTTAGATTATCTACGCAAAGCTGGGAAGCTATGAAATGAGGAAATTGACAGAATAGTACATTATCAAGATTCCAACGATGAGGCAAATATGACACAAGCTGTGAAGATGGAGAATCTTGGTTTGATTTTCACGTTGATCGACAATTAGGACGATGATCTGGGAAAGATGTATAGTCAGTTCCGTCGAATTTTCACTGGTTTGCATACAATGAGAGTGCTCACAACTACTCACCTACGTGAGACGGGATGACAACTTGTTATTGATCCGGAAACATGACAAACTGAGGAAAGACCTGAAAGGTGTCAGGGTAGAGGAACAGTCATATTCGATACTATATCCACTTGTGGGCCGATTGGAAATTGCTTTGGTCTGCTGACGAACTGCTATCTAGCGAGTTAGAGTGGTGGCCCTTCTTCTGTGATGACCCTTCAATTCTCGCCAAGGAAACTGTGTTCAGTGTCAACGAGGTGGAACAGCTATATGAGCTTTTCATGAAGATCAGTAACTCGGTTATCGACGATGGTACTACACACAAAGAAGAGTTCCAATTGGCGTTACTCGGAGACGCTGTATTGTCCGCAGATGGGGAATTCGACCGAAACAAAATGATATGATCAAGGTTGGTGAATTCGTGCAATTTTTGAGCGTGTTCCATCCAAAGGCTCGTGCTGAAGACAAAATTCAATTTGCATTCAAGTTGTACAATCTACACCAAAGAGGTTACATAGAACCTGAAGAGATGAAGGAAATGATGGATGCAATCTCGTGCAAATGGACCCTAGATCTGTCTTCATGCAGTATTAAAACTATTTTGGACATGAAATTTATTGCAGAGGCTGGGACAAAGATTGCTGGTCGTATTGATGAAGATGCGAGGGCGATGAGCAAAAGCAGGGATCCGCAAGAACTAAGCGGCACAAATTACTTCGAAAGGAAGAAACATACTGCAATAAAAACTATACGAAGCCAAAAACGCTCCTACAAGACGCACGACTGATTTTCTACTGTTCATTTCTTTACATGCTTGGTGCCTGTAGAAAGAATCAAACACTTTTACTTGGGGTCATCAGGTCCGTCACCTATGAGATTGTTGTCAGTACCAAATCATTTATTAGATTGATTGAGAATGTTCAACTTGATCTCGAGATTGCTGACACTGCTTTGGATGTATACCAAGCTTACTGCTGATTATGAATGGCACCAAGCACGGGCTGACCATGAAAGTGGACCTTCGGAAGTGCTACACTAGGCTCACCATCGTGCAAGTGGGAGGGGAATACAAGATGCACATCGATGTGAACTAGACCTACTAGGAGTTTTTGGTACAGGACAAGACCAACTGAGCCAACAGAGTCTTCATCAATTTGGACGATTGCTGTGACTACAAGCGCATCACCATCCAGGACGTAGACGGTAAACTCGACGCCCCACAAAAACTTCGTTGTTAATTCTGGAGTGCCATCGACAAGGGTGGTACCAAAACTAGTCTCAGCAGCTGGAAGTTGTGGCTCTACAAACTTATCTATGCCTATGCTTCAGAGCCCCATCTGCACAAGGGAACAATGCAAACTGCTTTCATCACACAGACAAACCAGAGTGCAAGTGAAGAGACTGAAGAAAAGTGCAAGGTTTGTTACTTTTCTGCCTTAAAGACTTTTCTATTCTCACAGGCGTGAGGCATCTCCAATTTATGTTGTAAAAACTTCCACCGAAACTTCCAACATTGCCTAAAACCCCAGTCTCTCCCGCTGGGTTTTCAACAAAGCACTGCACAGTGTTTCAACATGTTACGGTAAAAAGCACCAATTCAATTAGGGATTCTCAGACATCGTCTACAGTAAGCTTGGCCCTCTTGCTCTTCGCCAAGATCATCGCCCTCTACACAATGTTTCTGATGTATCTGCCATTCATATCACATTTGGAAAAATTGGTCAGAAGGTGTTCCAGGAGGTTTTTCATGTTCGCCCGATGTAATACCATCTCCCATATCTTCCGCCGATCACCTTTGCTGATCTCATAATACATAATCATGGACAAGCGTGAACGATAAGCGTCATCAAACGTGAGAATGCGGTTTGTGGTAAGGAAGAGAACCCGCGGTAATTCTCAAGATTGCGCAAGAAGATGCCAGTCATGGCATTCCAAGTCCAGTCAAATGACTGGATAATCGGTGGGTTGAGGACCAGTACGTGACTGAAGTTGATCAAGTCCGTGTTGGGATGTCAAATGAAGACTTGAAAATTGCTGAGTTGCACAACGACATGTTGATCAACTATTGCACCAAGCTTCCGTCATTCGGCATAGCTTCCCCAAGATGTCATCACTCGGTGTCACCTTTGACTGCAAAATTCGAGACCCCGGTCTGGAGTTGATCTGTTCGATACCCATTTCGGCACTGTTAGGAATGTCCAGGATTTCAGGTTCTCTTACCGATTTCTATTCACTGTAAGTTCTACTTCCTGCGGTCGAGAAGAGTCAGAAGAGACATCCTTCTCTGGGATATCTGGCTCTTTGGGGGTGTGATTGAGATCAGCACCCAACGAATCTATATCAATACATGGACTTGTGATTGCATTAAGACCAGTCTTATCTGGTGGCGAGTGACCAACTTCATGAGCAAAAGGTCCTTCCGTGCGTTCCGATTAGTGTCCATGCGATTTATCAGATCAAAGATTATAGCATTCTTTATTTGACTTTCCAGTATCAAAACCTCACGTCCCCTCCTCCTCTGATGCTGTCGACAACACAACACCGAAATAGACGTAAATATGACCCACCAAATGAAGTTGTCAAAAACACCCGATCCCACTTGCTCGACAAGAGTTCGAATGACGTATTCGATGATGACATCCCACGTGGATTCCTTCTCTGGAGGAGTACCTTGAACAGTAATATTTTCGGACGCCATGGCTTCAAATTCCTAACATCACAAGGTTTGGCCAAATTCAAATATTATCATTCAACAATTTACAGGTACAAGTGTTGTAAGCCTGTGTCAACCAAATAACTGGTCTCTGATTGTGTCGGGTTCAAATTTCTACACCACTGTTGAGCTGTACGGTGAAAGATATTGTTCACCTGAGATTTGATGCGGGGGCCTCAACCTGCGCTGTCAAGCCGCAGCTACCGCAAAGTTCGCCGTTTCGTCTCGACCGGACTTATAAAACAGAAGCAAACGCTTTCGAATCTACTGACTACACATAGCCGCAACCCGAACTCAACTTCTCCAAAGGTGAGTGCAGTAACTCAACCTTCGTGACTGGGTGCCTACCGCCAATGGATGGGGCTACACTAAGTTCTACTGTTGGTCGCACAAGCACACCAAGCGGCTGCCACGTCAACGGCTGTATAATCTCAAGTGAAGCTGATCTCTCGGGCACTAATACTGCTGGAGTAAATTGTGTCCCCACTTTGCTCTAATGTGAATAACTGATGCCAGAAGCCTCGTTCTAACACGACAGGTCCATAAGCAAGCTCGTTGTCATGAAGCAAAATGGTCGAAACAACTAAGATTGATACATTGTTGACAAATGTTCGGCAGGCGACAGGATATGACACAGTTAACTGAAGACAGAGGCCACCCTGGAGTGCTTCATCCTTTGTAGTTTTACACCCTGCTTTGCCTCTACGTGCCTCCAGTTCGACAAGGTGATCGGAGATCGGAGACCGTTGTCCATCGAAAAATCGGTATCTCGATGAAGATGGAGGGCCCAGTTGACGCAAGCCCTGCGCCGAACTTGCGACGTCTAGGTTTCAACATTACGCAGATGTGTTGATATCCCCGCTCACATATGCATCTTCATGATGTTTTATATTAGAAGAAAAAAGTGTGCCCACGTGTACATGGTCTTCACACGCGGGGCCAAGAACTCCACGAACTGCACATGCCTGGTTGCTGTAGCAGGAAGCCGACGTAGTGGTTAGGGGGGTGTCATCCGTCTAAGATATTCTGCGCCACTCGAGAGTTGGAGAGGAATCAATATTCAACGTCAACCAAAGCCAAGAAGTGCCAATGTTCTGTACAGACACCCACTGTTAATCATCAACAATGGCTACAGTATCTGTATTGTAAGTTGCAACAAACTTAACATACCGTGCTGACTATATAAAGATGTGCTCCTCTAGAACTGTGTGTTCTGATAACACTTACCCACTGCCAAGTACTACTCTCGCATAGTATTAGTAATCTGGCCAGTACTACTCTGCACAGACTACTTTGGCTGATATCGGGTTCCCTGTTGGAAATCCAAACTGTTTTCCCTGTGAGTCACAAAATTCTAAGATCTAGATTAAGCGAGGAGACGGTGGCATTAAGAAATCTCATTTCTGTATTGGATTCTTTTTATGTGTTGTTTCTCTGCTTTAGAGGCGTTTACAGAACTGCATAGGTGTACTCTTTCAAGACTTCCATCATGAATGTGAAATGAATTGCATTGCCCGTGTGAACATTGGTTGCAGATATGTAGCATTGAACACCCTGGTCAAAGTCGTATCAGTCGATACTCAAGCCGTCCAGCGGCATCGTACGACGATCGTTGAATGTGTGAAGGCATGAAGTCCTCCCCTCTTAATATCATGGTGTTGTTTAATCGACGAGTGCTAGCCCCTAATTTTTTTTTTGATTCTCTGCGAAGTGCCTTCGCTTGTCTGCCATAATGAGTATGTGCCTAATTTGGCAGGTTCGAAGGATCTGTATTTGGATAGGTGTGTTGCAAGCACTGCTCTGTCAGTGATTGTGTGTGGGCTCATGGTTCATGTTGATCGATTGTTGATTTTATCTATTAGTATCAAATAGAAAGTACAGAATTGACCTGAATATATGTTGTACAGGATTCAGATATTTCCATTAGAAGACGAGCTCTGGAGCTTGTCTGTGCTTTGGTGAATGAAAACAACGTCAAGGTTTTAACAAAGGAGTTGGTTGAATACCTGAAAGTCAGTGATCCTGACTTTAAGGGAGACCTCACTGCAAAGATAGCTGGACTTGTTCAAAAGTAGGGCATCTATCACGTTCGTGGAACTTCTGTTATCATGGAACAGTTGTCTGCCTTCAACTTTGTGAGGGGCTTGACTTATAATATGGTCTGTGGTGTTTCATTCGCTTAAGACACGATGACGTGAAAGTTGTGCAAAAGCACTAAGTTTGTATACATCTTGCAGATTTGCGCCAAACAAGCAGTGGTACATCGATCAGATGATATTGCTCATGGTTGAGGTAGACAGTTGCAGCTTTGCATTTGATGCATGTGATGTCTTTCTATGCTTCGCAGACCCTTGCGAATTTCTCGGTTAACTTCCGAGTGTTTTTCAGTTATGCACAATATTTTGAGGTCGCTGTGTTGGTAGATGGCAGGAAGTAAAGGGTATCAGTGAGATTGGATTGAGATGTTGAAAGTCGTCCTCCCACTTCCATTCTTCGGTGAAGAGTATAGTGGGGCCATATTAGCATTTGGTCAAGAACAAGTCTTGCATCATCAATACTGCCGCTCTTAGCATACATGTGCACAAGTGCGTTGTACACACGAAAATCGGAACCAAGTCCTGCTTTTCTAGCATGGTTATGAACCTGCTTCACCCAATATAGAGCCGCTGTGCTTGCACTTGCAGTGAGGATGCTCACATCGGTATTTACATTTGGAAGGACTTCTCTTTGCATCTTGAGAAACAGGGAGATCGCTTCGTGTTCACGCCCACTTCGTGCAAGTCCACCGATCATTGCAGACCAGCTGATTACATCACGATCCAACATTCCTTCGAAAACGAGTCTAGCATCATCAACGCTGCCACTCTTGGAATACACGCGAACTAACGCATTACACACACGCATGTCTGAATCAAATCCAGCTTTGACAGCGTGACGATGAACCTCCTTCACCCATCCCAAAGCCCCTGCGCTAGCACATGCAGTTGCAGTGAGGATGCTTAAATAAGTAGTTGCATCTGATACAAACCCTTCTTCTTGCATCTGAATTAAAAGGGAGAATGCTTCCTGCCCACAGCAGTGTTGTGCAAGTCCACCAATCATTAAATTCCATGTGATTACATTCCGCTCCACCATTTCATCGAAAACTAGTCTGGCATCTTTAATGCTGCCACTCTTGGCATACATGCTGACCAGCGTAGTCTGGCATCAATCAGTAATACCATAATCTTAAAATAGTTTAATTGGAGAAGTTATAGTAGATTAGTAGTTTAAATTTTTGTAGTTTGCTCAAGTTTTGTATTAAGTATTTGTCGATTTCTGAATTGCAACCTTAACAAAAAGAACTTATGCAAAGGTTAATCCATTATTACATATTTTGTAATTCTTTTGAAGAATAAGAAGTACTTTTGAATTTGTGGGCAAATTTTATTGTCATGATGTTATTACCTAAAAATCAATAGTTCCAATTCTTTTTGATCTCATAGAAAATAATCAACTCATTTTAACAAAGAGAGAGTTGACATGGGATGTAATAAAATTAGTACCAATGTACATTATGATTATTTGAAAGATGGGTAAGGTTAGTTACTACTAATGATATAGTACCAACATGAAATCTAAAAAAGGATATACCTTGCCAAAAAAGGAGGAAGAAGATATGACAGGATTTGTAGAAAATATTAATGGAGGAACGTGACCCATACGTTATTGCCTCTAAACTTGCAATAACTTCAAAATTATTATTTTATAAAATATATTTTGAAGGAAATCTATATTTTTTTATTTAAAAAATAAATTGTTAATTAAATCAATATTTTCAATTGGCCTATTGGGCCATGTTGATATTCTATGAAAATTTATTACAAGATGACATCTTCCTTATTTGAGGCCCACAATTGAACAATTACTAAAATAATTCAATAATCTCACATATAGAATTGAAAAAGTCTAATTTTAGAATGAGCATTGAGAAAGCGACTTGAGATGCCGTTTCAGACAGTTGACACTTAATTAAGATTTGTGAATAACATGGGTGGTGGTCTCAGCCAGGTTGAATTGTTTTGAAATAATTGTAAAATTTCATGGCCAAGATGCAAGTAGTGGATAAGTGGAAGGATAATAAATTCAGAATTGCTGACACATATTTTGTGAAAGTATTATATGTTCGTGATGCCATGGATCATTTCATGACGTACACATCGACACAATAAAATTGATTTATATTATCAAAAAGAAGAAATGAATCTTTGACTACATTTGGAAAGACAAGATCGGTAAAGCATAAGAGTACCTACATCCCCATTAATTTTTCTTAGCTGGTAAATCCACTTATTTAGAGTTTACACGGAAAAGAAAACGAAGACAACTCGATTATGTTCTTAGCTCTACGAACAGCAGAATCAAACATCTCCACATGCCAGAAAATATTAGATGCAAAAAAGAAAAGCCACCTTGTCGTATTGTAAATCAAAACATAGTGTGAAAAATATAAAAGAATGTATTAAAATAAAAAGATTAAAATTAGAAGAAAGGTTGATAGAAAATTAGTAGTAAAAAGATACAATGGAAATTTACCTTGAAAAGTGAAATTTCTTCAAGTTAGTCCAAAAGAAAAGGTTGAGGAAGTAAAAAAGACATGGGCTAAGAGGTCTTTTTGACCAAGAGGATAAGGAAGACTAGGAGGGAGATGACAAGGAAGGGTCGTGAAGAAGAAGGAGGAGAGTTTTTTTGGAAGGCATAAGATTTTTTTTATAGGCAGTATATATTTTTGTGTATAGAGGAAGCTTGGAGAGGATTTTAAGTGCGAGTTTTTGTAGATTTGTAGTAGACAAGATAAAGAACTCATAGAAATAATTCTCATGTCTTTTCATAAAGTATCAAGAGAGATATGAGTTGTGAAAGTTGTAGGTGTTTAAAACTAAGGTAGTAAGGGTTACAAAATTTCGGGCCTTGGTTCTTGGAAACCACTTCGACTTTAGTGGCAAAATTTGTTGGATTTTTGTTTCTTATAGAGTTAACTACTTCATGTCAAAATCTCAAGTTAATATGACCTTTGAGCAAAGAATTATGAATGAAATTGTAACTAGTTTGAATGAAAAGAGAAATAGAGTGAAGGCAAGGTTGAGGGTTTGTATGGACAGTGCATGTGTGTGGGTTTTTTTGGGTATAAAGGGAGTTAGGAGACGAATTTGAGTGTGAAATTTGATAGACATGATCTATGTAAGTTAAGGAAGAGATGAATATAAGTTTGATACTCATTAGTCTTATAAATAAAATGTTATGCTCTTTCAAAGTGACAGGGGTCTATCTCCAAATCAATGAAGTTTGAGGGAGCATATCTTTGTGATCAGAGTAGTATTTTGAGTAAAATTTGTTGGAATTTGTAGATATATGAGTCTATTAAGTTGTGTAAAAAATTGATTGCTATTGGAATTATATTCGAGGAGTTATGAGGAAAATTGTGGTCGGATGGAGAGTTGTTAGAAGGCAAAATTAAAGAAGGATGGAAGCTATAACTCAAGTTTGGAGAAGGCTCTTGGAGCAATATTTGGAGGGTGTTTACAACATGAGATAAGCTATAAGCCTACCAAATTTCAGCACTTAATTCTTCTTTAATGAAGAGGAATGAAGGTGTGAAGTAAAGGGGGTCCAGAATCAAAGGCAACATGGAAGAATTACTTTGACAACATGGTTCTCTCTAACCACATGAGCTATAATCAAAAGGTTTATGGGATTTGCTTCTTTACTTCCTTAAGTACCTTGTGTCCAAATTTTGCTTCAATTGATATGATATCCTAAGATTTATGAGCAAAATTGAGGGCGGGTTTTTAAAGGCAGAATATATTAAGATTAATAAAGTATGTTTTTATGTAAATTCTTCAATTTTATGAACTTTATGAATCTCATTTTGCACTTGAGAAACTAGAGGCAAAAAAGACCCAGTGTTTCTTAGGGCTAAGACTCTCACCACGACAAGGTATAGAATAGAACACCACAACCATGTTAATCCTAATTCCTCGGGATTTTCATGGTAACTGAGCGTTTCTGATCAAAAGTTCTCAGGAATATATTGCAGATCGCTGACACAGGCCTTGCATGCCATTAGCATATGAAGCGAATCTTCCTTATGATTAACCAAAATTGCTTACTGATAACGGCCTACAAAAATCTCTAACTTTTGTAAACAATACAAGAGACTGTACTTCCACTTAATATGATCCTACCAAGAAGCACATGCTCTCACTTCAAATGATTTTCTAACCAAAACCTGTCTACAATGTGCACGTATCTACCGCTCCCTAGGAAAACAATAAGTTGTCTCGAGCCCAGTCCCAAACCCAACCGCTCAAAGCAACTCCTGCTAGACAAAAACACTTGTTCCTAAAACCATTGCTGGTTCCTAAAACCTAGCGCAACTCTGTGTTATAACCTAGAACTGTAAAATTACTACAACCCCGCAGGGAAGTTATTAACTTGCCCTTGCTCCAGTACATTGTTTCCATTTGCCTTGTAGCTCACTCTCAACTTCATGACTAAAGCTTTCTGCAAAATCAACACATGTAAGAACGCTGAAGTGAGCACGCTGGTCGTGAGGAGCACCTAAAATCAAGGTTTACCAACACATGTAAAAAAGGAAGTTGCAAGAGCACTGAAAACGAATGGTACCTGTCCATGCATATTGTTGGTGAGTTTGATCAATTGTGTGACTGAGTTGGTTGAATTAGCAGGAAGAATTCCACTTGTAGCAGGCTCCAACTGCAATTGCATGAACTGCAGTAAATGGTCCAAAGTGTTACATTAGATTCTTCAAGAAAAAAATAATGTAAAATTTGTTCAAATTGCTATTTCCACGTGCAACAGGCTTAAACAAAAGGATGGAAACTGACCAGACCCAAAAAGTTCAAGATGAGCAAGAGATCCAAAAAAGAAATAAGAAATAAGAAAAAAAAATTAGTAAGAAAGAACATGAACAAGTGAAAGTAAAGCGTAGGAAGTGGCATAAAATATAAGAGGCTTAAACCTCAACATCCAATTTCTGATAAGAGCAAAGAAAGTAACCTTTGGTACTGCTGCCTGAAAGACAAAATCTGTGTAAGGATTTGGTGACAAGTTACTGTAGAAGGCCTTGATGATAGTAGTATTAGGTGAATCTGCAGGTTTCGTGAAGTCGAATGAAATCTTTAGTCCACTTGTTTGCATGGCAACAATGGTCGGAAACCCTGCAAAAGAATCACAATTCAAACAAACTTCATAAGTTAAGAATCAAGACCTCAGGCCACCACCTACACCGGTATTTAGAGATATAAAAAAAATAGGAGGCACCTCAGGCACACCCAAGCTACAGTTTGCTAGGTAAAATTTTAACGAGCAAGTTTGGCTCACCAGGAGCAGGATCAGGAGAAGGCACTGATGCAGGCATTGCTGTAGATGTAAGATCTGCGAAGGGATCCACAACTGAGGGCGGACCTTTGGGAGTACCCCCACTGAGAGAGAGGTTACTCACCGAAATATTTCCAAGAGGATCAACATCCAGTAGACCTGCCAGTGGAGCTGCAGCAGTAGGTGTAGGAGCAGATGTAGGAGGAGCTGGCCCATCTAGGGAGAGAAGGTCCAACAACATGTCTGCCCCTCCTGCTGAGTGTTTAGCTGTGAAACCATAATATCATGCTCAGTTCACGAAAACCTTGGACTTGGAAGGACTCCAAAAAAACAAAATCATGACAAAAGCAACTATTTCCGGCTTCATCAACCAAGGTTACAGATGCACCTTTAGCCAGAATTAGAAATCAAGGATGCACAATACTCAAAAAAAGTATACAACTGGATATCGAATTAAAATTGTGTCACGAAGTTTACCTGAAGAAGTAAGAGAATTAGAACCATCCAAAGGACCATTACCAAGGAGATCAAACAAGGTATTTCCTGAGGAGTTCGATGAAGTGCTTGGCTGCTCATCAGTAAAGCTAAGTAGATCCATAAGGTTAGCAGTAGCAGCAGGTTGTTTTCCAATTCCATTTGGTTGTTTCAAGAGCCCATTAGCATCAGATTCCGATGCTACAGCAGGAGCAGTTTGTTGCCCATCAACGCCCATTTCATTCTTGGCGGAATACGTAGCTTCATCCAAAACAGGCATCCTCTCCAAAAGTGATGCCCTGAGAATAACATCAAGAACCAAGCAACAATGAGCATGAATACTCAGGACAGAGAAACATTGAATAAGCACAACTGATAGAACAATGGATTTCCATAAGTATTATTCAGTGGCAGGAATCCTGGTTGGATTCTTTTAGAATTCTATCCCATCAAGTAGAGTTCTAAAAACACACAATCTATTGGATGATTTGGTACTGACAACAATCTCAAAGGTGACGTACCTGATGACCCTATCTGAAAGTGTATGATTCTTTCTACAAGCACCAAACATGTAAAGAAATGAACAGTAGAATAGGTGATGAAACTAACTTCAGTTCACTATGCTTAGTAAGGATTGACCCGAATTCAATAGCCCGTTGTTGCAACTCCAGTACCAAACTTCCTTTATGTTCTAAAATCAAGCTCTTGATGCGGCTGCAGAAAAACGAACACAAAAGAGCATTAAGACAAATGTGATGGCTGTGATAGGAAGAAAGGAAGGAAGAAAAGAAGGAAGTAAATGAAGAAATAGATACAAAAAGAAACGAAAATTAAAAATTAAAAAAGACAAAAAGACAAGAATGACAAAATGGTCATAGTATGACTTGGAAACACTCATTAAGTCAACAATATCATGAATACATAAGGCTCATTAATTAATGATTGGTGTCCGATGTCTGTGGTTTACTCTGCACAGGTAGGTAAACGAGTTGAGAGTTTCAGAAGCGCCGTAAGTGCAAATGCTACTGTAGTGGGTGTTACTCTCGAGTCTTTTAAGACACTTTCAACAACATCCACAGCGTCTGATTCTGCAACCTGTTGAAGCATGAAATCACAACTTGTTTATACTCTAGAATTACCTCTCAAATTTACAAATCAAAGTCATTCAAAATATGCAACAGAATAAAAGTATAAATTGTAGACAAGGTACGATATATTAATTTCATACATTACTTACTTCTTTTCCATTTGATACTTATAAACCTGAAGGTGTAAAGAACATAGGGCTGTAAGAACAAATTCCAGCTCAATCCATTTGCCCCATGTACACAAATAGATAAATGGATTTAAAAGAAATTAAGAAAAAAAACTTACAGTAAGAGGTTCTTCGCCTTCCAATTCATTAGTGCTGTTGATGAAAAACTCTCCATACTCACCAAAACACCAAACAGTGACTTGTCCAAGACTTTCCTGCACTCACACAAGAATGAGCGTGGTGACCATTGCTGGATAAAAAGAGGGCAATGCATTGGCATACTCGATTATCATGTCATTAAAGCAATACCTGCCCATCCCACGCTTGAAATACTCGGTAAAGGGTTCGGACAACATAGCCTTGAAGATCATTTGCATTGCTTATAACGACTACCAAAGACCTGGTCACGTCATTGGTAACATATTTCCCAGCCTGCACAAGACATCAAAGACTCATTATTGATACATTGAGCAGTCAGGTATACCCAGAAAGGACTGCTCCGTTTGAATTGAGATAAATACTTAGATGTTACAAATAGTAACTATAAGCTTGAAAACTTTACATAACCAGACCCTGTCCCACTATACTCTTCACCGAAGAATGGAAGTGGGAGGACGACTTTCAACATCTCAATCCAATCTCACTGATACCCTTTACTTCCTGCCATCTACCAACACAGCGACCTCAAAATATTGTGCATAACTGAAAAACACTCGGAAGTTAACCGAGAAATTCGCAAGGGTCTGCGAAGCATAGAAAGACATCACATGCATCAAATGCAAAGCTGCAACTGTCTACCTCAACCATGAGCAATATCATCTGATCGATGTACCACTGCTTGTTTGGCGCAAATCTGCAAGATGTATACAAACTTAGTGCTTTTGCACAACTTTCACGTCATCGTGTCTTAAGCGAATGAAACACCACAGACCATATTATAAGTCAAGCCCCTCACAAAGTTGAAGGCAGACAACTGTTCCATGATAACAGAAGTTCCACGAACGTGATAGATGCCCTACTTTTGAACAAGTCCAGCTATCTTTGCAGTGAGGTCTCCCTTAAAGTCAGGATCACTGACTTTCAGGTATTCAACCAACTCCTTTGTTAAAACCTTGACGTTGTTTTCATTCACCAAAGCACAGACAAGCTCCAGAGCTCGTCTTCTAATGGAAATATCTGAATCCTGTACAACATATATTCAGGTCAATTCTGTACTTTCTATTTGATACTAATAGATAAAATCAACAATCGATCAACATGAACCATGAGCCCACACACAATCACTGACAGAGCAGTGCTTGCAACACACCTATCCAAATACAGATCCTTCGAACCTGCCAAATTAGGCACATACTCATTATGGCAGACAAGCGAAGGCACTTCGCAGAGAATCAAAAAAAAAATTAGGGGCTAGCACTCGTCGATTAAACAACACCATGATATTAAGAGGGGAGGACTTCATGCCTTCACACATTCAACGATCGTCGTACGATGCCGCTGGACGGCTTGAGTATCGACTGATACGACTTTGACCAGGGTGTTCAATGCTACATATCTGCAACCAATGTTCACACGGGCAATGCAATTCATTTCACATTCATGATGGAAGTCTTGAAAGAGTACACCTATGCAGTTCTGTAAACGCCTCTAAAGCAGAGAAACAACACATAAAAAGAATCCAATACAGAAATGAGATTTCTTAATGCCACCGTCTCCTCGCTTAATCGAGAGCTTTCAAAGCTTACGTACCTACCAGATCATAAATCTGGAAAGATTCGATTTTAAAGACTAAGAAGAAGAGGAAAGAAAGAAAAAGAGAAAGAAAATCAAAAAAATGAAAAAAAACAGAGCATCGAGAGTAGCAACAATGCATAGGCCGCAACGCACCAAGAGAACATAAGCATGGCGCCTTAAGAAACCAAAGTAAAGATAGTGACGTCAAAATAAACTATACCTTATATTGTTATCACGATTAGCCAAAAAGCGACCCAAAATGTTGATAGCCAGTACTCGAAGGCCTCCAATAGCCTCTATGGCCATGATTGTCCGTACACACTCGTATAAAATAGCGTTGCCCGCATTCTTGTTGCCTTCTGTGTTCGTTGCAACCTATAAGACAAATTTCCAAAACGTTCGTTACTCTTACAAGACTAAATACAGGAGAGTGGAGGAGGGTGTCGGAGTGCAGAAAAAGTCGTGTCGATTACTTACCTGCGCAAGGACGTCACTCATTGCATCGCTGACGTCAGCATCACCATTCCCAAGCAGGCGCAGCAATCTAAGAAGCCTGATTTGTAAAAAGGGGTCTGTAATTCCACTGACATCATACTCAGGAGCATAGGTATTGACAACCAGGTTTTTCAGCACCCGGACCATTGTCGTCACATGCTGCACAAACAAAACATAAATTGGAAAACCAATAGTATCAATACTTGTAATAATCTTCTGTGAAGGTAACTAAGTATATCCCAGGCACATCAAAGAGAACATTCCTCGCAGGAAGGAAATAGATCCCGATCGACGAACTAAGTTTGAATACATGCGACACAGTTGCACACACCTTCCTAAAATGCTCAAGGGCTAGCTCGTTGGATTGACAAAGCTCTGTACAAAGCTTCACTCCTGCTACCAGAACCCCATGATGCTTGTCTGTGAGAAGTCCTGTAGCTGGAACCGTCAAATGCTCAACAAGGTCTGGCACCTTCCGAACGATCCTCACGGAACACAACGCTGCCTACAAGACCACACAACCACCACCACGCAAATGAGGACAGTAAAGCTCACTGCTTCTACACACCTGGAAAGAAGATGATTTCCTACAATCATACAGGTACATGAGTGTAGCAAAGTGATGGTTGCAAGAAGCCTCAAAGCTTTTTAGGACGGAGTAAGCCCGCGCTAATGAAGATATAGAACTCAAACTAATCACAACCGAATTATAAATGTTATTTAGCTCTCCTAACATAACATATTTATTACGAAAGAATTAAAATTTCTCAACCTTCTTACGAATGTAGGAGTTGTTGCTTTGTAGAAGTTTTTCAACTTCTGGAGCAAGATCCCTAGCCATTTCAGCGGTACAAATATTGCCGAGTGCGCAAAGTGCTAACCCAACAATAAACTGATTGGTGTGGCCCAAGTCACTGCGGCAAAAGCAACAATCATGCGTGGAAATGTCAATCACGCTGACATACTAATCCAGTGAAAAATACACTACATTGACATGCAAAGCTTGAATTAATTCTTCAAGAACCACTGAGGTTTTTCAGGATAATACAGTAAGCATATATTATCAGTTTCTTCATGTATTTAGGGTTATATCTAAACCATAAACCTCATCATATTAGCAACTATTAGGACGGAAGATAACAGTGTCATACTTTTTCAAAGAATTGGTAACCAACATCAGCACTTCCTGGCGCTCATCGAGCAGTAACATGAGACCCAAGTAACCAATTCTTTTTTCAGGAAAGGAGCCTGCAGCGATCAACTTGATGCATTCCATCTGACCAAAGTGAGTGGGATAGCCTAACATATGGATGAACATAAGCTTGGCAACGTTGCGGTGTCGATAATCCTGGTCATTATCTTTAAAAGCATTTCGAAGTACTGCGCACTCTTTTGCAACTACACTTCTCTCCTCAGCTGCAGTTTTACAAGCTCGAATGGACCGTATCATGTCCCTGCAGTGCAACAAACAGAATCCACAAAATATTACTAAAAGTTTTCTTGTAAACTAGAACCTGTTGCCAATGCAGTCGCATTCGAACGGACAATCAGTGAATTTGAAGGTTGACCAGCACATCGCATAACACCAAAGCTAGCTACAGATCCACCCAGATACACATCCACTTTGATGCAATACAACTCTATCCGCCTTCCTTAACTCTGAACTCGGTTTAGATGCGAAGGAGTAGAACTATTTTCGATCAGAAAACTATTCCCGCACATGAGAGGAACTCGCAGAGTCTCAAGTAGTAAACACCACATTAAAATTCAGGGTTTTTTATCCAAAGTTGCACCGAAGGTTGAACAAGATTCCGTTTTGGGGCCCAATACCCTGATGTAGTTTGTCATAGAATATCCTTATTCGTAATGAATATTTTTCTAGTAGGATCCTCCAAGATAAAGAGAATAGTAGCTCTCAAATCACATGCCCGCTTACTTCTTAAAACCTATATCAATTAATTAAAGTAATACAGCACTCCAACCCGGAATTAATTGTAGAAATACTCCTGACTACAACTGCAATTTGCGGATCACGCATCATAGAGCAAAAAAATGGCATTCACCAACTACAAGGTGAAATTTTCACAGAAGAGTGGCCTCTCAAGAGAACAGCTAATCAACACTGCCCTGCTGCCGAGACGCCTAAATTGCTAGTAAGGAGAAGTGATCAAGGCTGACCAAATCAAGGAAGGCAGAGCAAAACAAGCTGAAATATCTAGATGCAGGATCATATCCTAAAGCCATCCGTTGTCAAAATGGAACAGAGATCCAAATCAAACGCACCTCAATCTGCTCCCCATTGTGAAAGAAATCTCCCCCGCCGAGCCAACGATCCAAGATCCAAAACTCGCTTAAGAATGCTGCTCCTACGTGAAAACCGACTGTCAACCCTCCTGAAACCTAAAAATTCCAAAATCCCGCCGCGTGTCTCCGTCCATCACCTCTGCCCATCCTCGACACCCCTACATCACGTCCCCCTACCGAGTCAAACTCATCGTCACTCCTCCAGATCCAAACTCCACAGCCTCCGAAGCTTGCGCCACGAACGCAGCAGCCTCTGTCGCCCTCGCTATAGCCTTCCTCGCTCCTTCAGCATCATCGCAGAAGCATTCACCGCCTAATCAAACCCGAAACCCTAAGGGGTGGGATCTGAGGCCACTGGTAATCAAGACCGAGCTGGAAACGACCAACAGCAGGGGCAACAAGACATACAGCTCTACTGAAGATGATTGCGGGGAGGAAAACGAGGTCGGAGGTGCGGGGATGAGGAACGTGACCAAGCCCTGCAAATGCAATCAAGCTGCAGCCACGGCGATGGCTATGGAGTCCATGAACATTGCTTCGGAGCCGAAAGCGTTTGGGCAGAGAGAGTGACGAGGCACTTTGGTAGATATGACTCTACTCGACTTCTTGACCTATACGAAGATTCTAATGCGAGACATTATTGACCGGGTCTGGTGGGTGGACATCCAGGGCCGGGTGCGGTGGATAGATATCCAGGGCCGGGTGCGGTGGATAGATATCCAGGGCCCGGTCTGGTCGCCTCGGGGTTTAATTACACCCGTCCAAATTGCCCTGAACAATTCCCATCTAGTGATCATCTATAAATAGCGATAAGTAATTAAAAAATATAAATGAATAAATGTATAAAATATTTTCTTTGGTGCTAATTATACTACTGAGACAAAAAAAATTTTAAATTTAAATTTAAAAATTTTAAAAAAAGGATTAATAAATATTGTTTTACAAATATTTTGAGAGAGATAGAAATTAATTGTTACAAAGAGATTATTCTTTAAAACAACATCATAGTAATAAAACTAAAATAATAGAATGTCATGTGTTCTTTGCATAGTGGACAATGTATGATCCAATTCAAGTCGATGTGGTTCTTGGTATCAAACTTGGATGTTAGGTCTTTCTCCATATTAATTATTTAATGAAATGTTTAAATGAAGTAGAAATTATTTAATAATTTTGGTGAATTTTGATGGATAATTAGATAGACACATAAAAAAATGGGTAGCACTTTAGATGAATACATATAAACAAACACCATTGTCTTTAATATGGGATATTGCTAATGCTACCACAATTTTTGCAAGTGCCACCATAACTTGCCACCCACTCAACATATTTCTTTAGTTTTTTTTATTCCAATAAAAAAATTCTATTAATATTTTCAATATACTTTTTTCAATTTTATTTAGAATATAATAATTAAAAATTTAAAAATACTACAAATAGAATATAATTATATAAATATAAATAATGAATAAAAAAAATTGTATTTTTTATTTAGCATTGATAAAGGGTGTAGGTATCATATGGTGGATGGGGAGTTGTGGTGGCAATTGCAAATACTGGGTGGCATTAGGAATATCCTTAATGTACAAGATGTATTAGCAATACCCTTAATATACAAGATGTACGTGTATGTGCACTAATATGATATAATAATAAAATAACATTTTATGAATCTAAATCAATTTGTTGAATTAATATTTTTAAAAATATATTAATTGAAATTTAAGTATTTAATTAAATTTATTGCACCACAATAACATCATGAAGAATATTATGCAGCATCAACTGCCATGCATCTCCAGCCAAAGAATTTGAGCTGTGGTTTGTAGTTGAAAACAAGATTGAATGAATAATGCATAGAACCTTTATTCTTGTGGTGAACAGCGTAAGGTGACTAGTTCGAAGGTTTTTGATTAAGATCAGCCAAGGAAAGGCTTTTGCTGATAGATGACCCCAGTGATTTGCCATTTCAAAAGTGATCTTATATTTAACACTACAAATCACAAGTTGAACAAGAAACTTTCAACTTCCCCAATTCTCTCAAATTTATTTCGTTGAAACAATTGTATCCACCTTGCTTCATGACGCAACATCAATCTGAAAAAATGGAACGCATGAAAACAGCCCACCAGGTACAATTTTATGAGGTAGAACCAAATTTCAAAAGTAATGACTGGGTATAAAGTTAATAGGATACTACCAAGGTACAATATTTCAAACCAATCTACGACGAGTTGTGAAGTAAGGGTTCGAATCTGTAATGATTTATTAAATCAGTATCATAAGCTGAACTGTACAGGCCCATTAGACGTAACCTGTGTGCCTCACATCAAGCACAATATCTGGCCAAAACCATGTACCAATGCAGGGAGTAAGTGAATCCTTTCCTTAGGATTTCAAATCTAGAAATCAGTAACAATAACCTACCCCCAGTAGTCATCTACATACTGAAATATTTCAGGTGTAAAAATACCCTAGTTCAACCTAAAATACTTATCATCACCTCCCCAAATCTACATGTGCAATCTCGTTAAATTTATAAATGAAATGGTGCTATGCTCGCCTAATATTACAGCCGTAATTTGTACACTCACAAGTTCACTCACCTCCAATCAATGAGGAACCACTTGTACAACCTGCACATGTGATTGCTAAATGTTTCAAATATGAGATCTAGAACTAATAATCCCAGCACGTCATTAAGAAAAATTGACACTGCTCATTAAGACAAGACCTGAACTACGCATCACAAATTTAAATTTTTAAACGTTCAAGGTGACATAATTGGTCATATTTTCAGTTTACAGGTCAACTGGGCTTTTAAGGATTATAATACCATTCTATTGAGACTCGGTAAGGACCCACACGATGTACAGAATGATCATAGGCTGATTATATCACTAAACTACAGATAATCAGATCCAACAATAAGACGAATCCTCTCCTCCGTATGACTCTAGACGAAGGGACAAAGAACTTACAAGCATTAATTTGTATGCAGTGCTGTCAAAGCGGATTCAACTGAGAAGATGTTTAGATGCCACAAAAAAGACATCCTTAGATTCAACACGTTATGACAAAAGTGGTGTAGGGCCATAAGACAATTTCGGAAGTTTCTCCACCCTGCACAAACATATGAAGATTGCATGAAGTTAAACGAAAAACTCTGCTTAGTAAATTACAAATTGAGACATAGTTGTCGAGTTGAAATAAGACGAGCAGAAATCTTACTTCTGGCGGATCTTGAAAAGACCAGTTCCTATGGGCATCGGGATTCCCATGATAATACATTCACTAACACCTTCGATCTTATCAACACGCCCGTGAATAGCAGCATCAAACAAGTGGTCAGTGGTCTTCTCGAACGATGCCAGCATAAGCACACTATCTTTCATCTTTGCTATACCAAACCTTGTAATTCCAAGAACTTCACCCTGTGTCAATAACATCAAAGCACACAGAACAAAGGTTTTAGACAAACAAGACATACCACCGGTAACTTCTCAAAGAATACTCATACATGCGTGCAAAGCTGATTCACAAAGTCATCATGATACAAATGACAAAGAGCATAGGAAACCAGACAACGTAAACAGTATACACCCGAATCAAAAATTTAATAACGACCCGACAAATTGTTCCGATCAAAACTAGGCAGTATACACAGTTCAATAAAGACGTGCAACATGAACGCCGAATTAAATAGAGGGTCTTCACAGACATGAGACACTACAGTTCACGATATCGGACCAGTGCAGTTATGTGGAGGAAAGCTCGCAGGACAGAGCATCACACTAGACAGACAGTGCAGAAACAAGATAGTCTTTGAAACTCTTGGATATTACAATTTTGGGTAAAATGTGAAAATGTATATATAGATTAAAGTTTGAGTAACAGGAGAGGAATCGAAGAGTAAGATGAATGACCTTGTATGTCATAACGTCGGCAAGTAACATCATGTGCCGTGCATCGATGGTCATTCCATGGCTTCCCATAGTATACTGAATTTCATCAATGATAACCTTCCTTGCTGCCTCTATTCCCAACGTCTGCTCTGCTTCTATGACATGGTTGCTCTTGGTGAGTTTTCCATTAACTCCAGATATGCCCATAACAGCCTTCAGATTTGTCCTGATAGACGCAAAAAAAATTCAAATTCAGACTCTCAATGCCTTGCTTCCAATTCGCTAGAGGAACAGTGAAGCCCTGAACAAGTTTTTCTGCCACATAGAAACTTCCATAAGCGAGACGAATCAAGTATGTGATACAGACGAAGATTCTTACCCTTCCACTAGAAGATTGTATACACCTTTTTCTTTGTTGATAACAGCTCGTTCAACAGATGGTATGCCCTATGGATAACCAACATGTTAGCTACAAAAACATTGCTACTACAGTAACAAAACGTGATAACAGGTTGCCCATACACATTCATATGCCTAAAGTATTGAAAACAAGAAAGCTTTTGCAAACGAAGGATATTATGAAGTGAGGCAGGAAGAGATGTGAGACATTCTACCTAGAAAAGGATAAACGACTGCAGGAGTAGTACTCGGACAACATCATACCTTCACAATGACTTTTGGGAGCATATTGCAAAGCGAATGAAGGTAAAAGTACAGCTTGCCCTTGTCCTGATCCGGTGGTAGGACAATAAGCTTGTCACGATCCACAATCCTAATATTCTGCCATTCCAATCGAGGCCATCAATCTTGAATCTCTAAATCCTAAAATTCAACTTAATTAAAATATTTCCTTTCCTATCCACAACCAATGTGCAAGTTGGTCATCAAGTCAAATAATTCAGAAGAAGCTTACTCTATTAGATTACGAAAAGAGTCATCCCGCTAGACACTTCTCTAATCGTTATGACACCACACAAAATTAATATATTGAAAGCATAATAAATGTGCACTCGCAGCACTAACCAAATGCTTGAGCTTAATTTTAGGAGTTTGAACAATAGCCAGTGCAACAGTGTCAGAATTGATGTCAAGTTGAAGTGCGTCGATGCGTTTCATATCGAGCTTTACTGAAATAATTGCTTGACTAGCCCTCAGCACAGTCTTTATGCTTTTCGCTACCTGCAAGTTAAAATAATGCTCCAGGACATCAGAATAAGCTGATCAAACTAAGAAAAACCTGTATCATTGACAACTCCACATTCTTCTACTGGATATGTTTCTGAAATATTGTGCTCTTGCACAGCAAAAAGTGCACAAAGACTACGAACTGTTAAAAGAAGATTAAGGAATAATACACTGCAACACTGTATCGCCACTGAACAGTCACGACAGTGAGTGATATACGTTTAAAGCTGATCTTACAACAGAAAAAATTCAAGATAATTAAGTTTAAAAAAACGTCAGACGATATATTGAAAGACCTATGCATCATCGATAAAGCATAATATAAGATCAGACCTCTCCAAGCGTAGTTTTTTCAATGCGACCTTTCACAATTCGTGCTGCTTTCAAATCTTTCTCGCTCACGAGTTTTGCGGTGATAATGGGGGTACTAATGTTCTTCGATGCATTGATGATCTCCTTGATTCGCGGCACTCCAAGTGTAATGTTCATACTTGCCACACCAGCAAAATGAAAAGTTTTTAAAGTCATTTGTGTTCCAGGCTCTCCGATACTCTGTGCTCCAATAGCTCCCACAGCTGCGCCAGGCTCCACACGCTTCATATGATACCTTTTAATACATGTATCCAGAAACACCTGCAACAAACACATCTTCAGCTATCACACATGGGCTATAAATGAGAAAATAACATACCCATTCAACAAGATAGTGGAAAAAAATAGAAGGCAGATTTAAGACCTCCAGCTGCCGGGAGGTAAGCCCAGAAATGTAGGTAGCTGTGCTTTCCAGCAATGCATGATCAGGACCTCCATTACAGTCAAGAGGCAACCCCAACTTGGTCCGAGTTGATATGTTAGATTTGATACAAGCTTCCATGAATTCTTTCAATGACGTCTTGAAAGCGCCTACTGTTTCGGCAGTCATATCTGGCTTTGCCAGCCTCTCATTGAATAGCTTTTCGATTTCAGGAGGAGGGAGACCGGGCTGACCATATGAAGGGCATGTTGCCTAATCCAAAAGATCACAAACAACATAAGAAATCCATGAAGATTAAAAGATAAATAAAATGGAGTGTTCTTCCATTGATCTCTCCATTACATCCAGGAAACCTGATATTTCTAAACAGTAGGCTGAACATCAGAAATCCATTAAAAATCAAGTGAACACGTACTAGCATTGCTACCGAAAACAAAAAATTAAAATTAAAATTAAAATCAACTAAACAAAGAAAAGAAACTAATTAGTTTCAAGTATGACATCAGAAATATGGACTTGCACGATTGTTAAGCTGCAGCTTTGTCAATACGCTATTTTAAATTTTTTAACGTGCAACCTCGTCACTTTCTAACAACCACCATCAAAAAAGCAAACTGAAAACAATGAAATGGGCTTCAACATTGTACCTTAGTTTTCATGAGCATCCGGTCAAGATTGAATGGAGCTCCATCTTTACCCTCCATGTGTACGGGATCCATACCGTCATCTCCGTACAAAAGTTGAACTATTCCTCCACTCGAATTTCGTACAGTACCATCATACTGCGCTGATAAATCCTCCAAAGCTTTCATCAAACGACGAGACATGTATCCGGTTTCGGCTGTTTTCACCTGGTCAAGAAAGTTTACGGAAGGTGCAAAGCACCACACAATCAGAAATTAAAGCACAAGATACAACCATCATCTTGATAGATATTTAAGTTGACGAACCGAAAGCACTTGCTGCATAAACAAATCATGTTTACGAAAGGAATCAAGTGGGAGTCACCGAAAACGTACTGCGGTATCCACAAGACCCTCTCGTCCACCCATAGTGTGAAAAAAGAACTCAGTAGCAGAGAGCCCACTGTAAAAGGAGTTCGCAACAAATCCCTTGCCCTGCACTCGCATGTTATGATCTCAAATTATCACACCATTGAATAAGCATAAAGAATGTCAGTATAATCGAGCAAAATGAGAAGTAGGTCATCCAAAACATCAAATCAAAAAGCCTCGTATAGCATCCACTCTTTACCTGAGGTGTTCGATCATGTCTTGGAAAATGAGGTAACGTCCGATCAATAAATCCATTTGGGGCACGTTTACCTCCAACAGACTGCTGACCGACGCAAGCAACCATCTGGCTGATATTGATGAAGGAACCTTTAGATCCACATTCAGACATGATGAGTGGGCTGTTGCGCCAATGCAACTCATCTTTACACACCTACAAAATATTACAAAATGATCTTAATACCACAGAAAACACACGGCACATAGAAAAGCAAGGTCGGTCACAAGAAGAAGAAATTTGAAATCATAACAAGCACGCAAAAGAGGACCCACATTTCCAGCAGCCTCCCGAATTTTGTTCAGCTCTCCTGTGACTGCAGACTCAAGAGTCTGAGCGGCATTACAACCTGGCTGAAGCTCCAATTTCCCTTTCTTATACAACTGAATATGCTGGTCACAAGCATTATATCCTTTTGTAATCTGCTTCTCCTTTTCTCGATTCAAACGATCACTAGGTGCCACGTCATCAATACCAATTGAAAACCCATGGTTTCCAATCCACCTCGCACTACATGTATAGATTGATCCAAATGTTAAGAGCTGAAAATTCACTGATATATACAAGTCATTGGTTCAAGTAATTAGAGATGAAGTGTGTGTGTGTGTGTGTAAATATGAATCAATACTATTCTAATGTGCGAAACAGTGTGATAAGTCGACAGGAATAAATATTCAACGACTAACGCGTGCATAACAGCAAAGCCAACCTGAGTTTTGCTAGCCTGTTCATGCAAACCGCAGCTGCTTCATTGCCATAGTCTCTAAGGAGGACAGTGAAAAGGCCATCCTTATTACCATTCCCTGCAAAATGGAAGACGCAATTCTGAAGACTCGGCTTCTCCAATAATTTCAATCATAGAGAAGAATTCCAGGTAGACTAAGTAAACACATCGATCGCAAGAAATAGAAAGATAGGAAAGGTTGCAACCCTGATCATACTGCGCCTACCAACAAGGAACTGACTATGTGTATCATATTTATGGTGTCTATCAATATGACTATCACAAATACGTGTCTATATCAACAGAAAAGATGGATACCAAACGAAACTTTTAAATACTAACGACACAATTGCAGATAATCTAAAGATCTACTTAGAGTTAAACTCTTAAAATTCAAAGCTGCATGAGTAAACTTAAAGACTAAATGAACAAACCTAATGTAGCCTTGCCAAGTTGCCCACATATCAGCTCACTATTCCGAAAATAAACGTAACCATCAGTAGGACACATGGACCCAATATTGGCTTTTTTATCATAATTTTTCTCATACGAAACCAAGTTAACAAACACCCTTGTCTTGGCATTTGGCCGCACGAGAACGCTGAAAAGCTGTTTTCCTGTCCACAACTCCATGGGCTGCACACAACTGTACGTCAATGCAATGCTCTCTAGATATATCTGAAAAAAAATTCGCCCTTACATTCTATTTAATACAATTGACATTAATTTAGTTCCAATATTGAAAAGAAGAAAAATGTCAGCACCACTTCCCATTCCTTAAATGATGAACTTCGCAAATCAACGAGCATGGAATTAGTACCTTGATAATGCTTGGAGTTGGAAGATCAATAGTTTCTGCTGCATCCCCCATGTAAACGCATGCCTGTGTAAATGTAGCACGATCGTAGAAAGTGTCCTTCCTTGTGAACAAATAAGATGATGTCAGGAAATCCTGTGTAGAAGCAACCAATATCTCCCCATTCTTTGGAGTACACAAATTGTTGGCCACCTGAAGCAAACAAGACTATCAGTACGAGAAAGACACGATGTAAGAGAGACATCAAACCCTCAATTTAGACTTTCTTGACAATGTCAACAGACAGCTTTAACAAGACTTAATGACAAAAAGGAGCAGTGTACCCCCATAAGCATCAGCGCTTCAGTTCGGGCTTCCTCAGTTTGAGGAACATGCAGATTCATTTCATCACCGTCGAAGTCAGCATTATACGGGTTACAAACGGACTCGTTAAATCGAAGCGTACGCCATGGCATAATTCTTGCCTGTAATAAAAGCCGGTGTTAACAGAAATAACAAGGCTGGAAGGACAAAAATACATCCAGTACAATGCAATTTTGTATACCTCTAGCAGCATATTTCCAAAGAAGGTTAAAATTATCATGTAACCTAAAAGAATAAGGATCTTACCCTGTGTGACATGATAGACATCCTGTGCAGACTAGGTTGCCGGTTAAAAAGTACAATATCTCCGTCTTCCAGATGCCTTTCTACGATGTCACCGTATTTGAGCTCAGCTGCATATCGTCTTCGATCACCAAACTTCAAGTACCTGTTATGGTCATTTTAAAAAGCATTAAAAAAATCAAGCACCTAATATGTACAAGTTTAAGATAAGAAGTTATACAATTAATGATTTTTTTTTAAACTTAAAAAACCGTTGCAAATATAGAAAGCTTTTGGACAAGCTTACAATTTATTGCCATCCGGAAATATTATGAAGTTGGCACCAGGATGTTTTGTCATGCCATTAATAATACGCCCTCGTAATTTGTCGATGTTATAGCGAGATACCTTCTCTGGATAGGTTAAAAGCTGCGCCATCAGCAATGGGACGGCAACCTGTTTCAGCACATACAAAAACAAGAGTTACTCACTTTTCGACACAAATTCAGCATTAAAAGTCCAAGTAAAGTCACACACGATTAAAATGGCACTGATAACTGAAATGAACAATGGCGATGTCAGCTAACCTCCGTAATTTTCAAGTTTGGATCTGGTGAAATAACAGTTCGGCCAGTGAAGTCAACCCTTTTACCAGAGAGATTTCCACGGAACCGACCCTGCTTTCCCTTCAAACGCTGCACAAAACCCCGAGGCTGCTTGCCAGAAGTAGGTTGTTCAGAACGAGGAACTGGTGTTTCACTGTTGATCAATTGTGAGACCTGTGACTGAAGTAGTTCCCAAGTTTCCTAAAAAACACAACAATCGCCCAAAATAAGGTTATAAGCATAATTAAGACATGTAGACAGCCCTTCTCCGTTTTACACTCGCTCCTGAACCAGTCAATACATTAAGCCAAATATTGTTGACTACACCACTCACATAAGATAACGGCAAAAAAATTAAGAATTGTTCAGCCAGTCATCCAGTCATCCAACCATCCAGCCATCGTCAGAATAAATTGTATCAGAATGTAATTGAGATAGAAGTTTATTCCAATTATTAATAAAGGAAAGAATGCCGACTTTTAGTGCAAAACGAGAAAGTGTCTACATTCAGATCATAAATACACAGTTTCCAGTGAAAAGGGAAACTAAAACTAAAAAGTTCAAATTCAAGTTCAAATTCAAAAATTACCATTGTTTTTTCTGCAGCCAACCCTTGCTCCACACAGGTACGAAGAGAATTGTTGCAATTCAAGATTCCCAAAAGCCGTACTGTAATGTCATCTTCATTGCTGGTTTCAATAAGTCCAGTAAGACAATGATCAACAACCAAGTATGTTACAGCACAGTCCGCAAAGTTGCTCTTTGCTCTATACATCAAAAGAATCAGCAAAAAGAACACGAAACTTGACGAGTGTGCTCATGTTCACTCCAGGCTCTTCACTACGTTTTTTAACCGTAAGAAACAACACACCAATTGAAAATTTTGAACTAAAAAAATCGAAAACCCTCACAAGCCCTGCAATTTATGATTAAGAGGAAGTAAAGAATTGTTTGAATAACTGCCCGAGCTCCGGGAGACTATACATGTATAACTCACCTTCCAGCTGCGGATTCCATTTCCACAGAAGGTCGAATAGCCACCGGGGGAACAATCAAATGCGTTACAATTAATTTTTCTGGTCTTTCCGCTAGATCCAGCACCTCGCAATCCTACTCAGACCAAATGGATAAATAAACATGTAACACCGTGTGTGTCTTGGTCCTTCTCAAACATATGAGCTCTAAAATCACGAACAATAGGAAAGATGACAATAACAACACTACTACTAATAGTAAGAATAAGGATAAAAATAATAATAACAAGCCGTGCATAGAGTACAGAATACCTGTTCAATCATAGATTCAAACAGCTGAAGCACTCTGATAGGATCAAGGTTATCATAAACGCGATTAATACAATTCTTTAGTTCTGGCTTGCACTTCATAGCATCCTCCAGTGATGCAATCATCTCCTCTTTTAGATCTAAAGCCTTGCCATACTTGTCATGAATAAGTTTTACTGGTGGTTGTGCCATTTTCTTCACCACCCCTGGTAACAAAATTAGATATCAATTGCCATCACTCTAATATAATTACCGCAAGATCTACCAGTGTCGTTGACCAGAACGGCGCTGAAAGAAAGAATGAATAAATAAATATAAAACAATAACTATAATTATAATAATAATAGGATACACTGTCAAGAGTTCATACCGTTATAATCTCCACAACGAGTACAAACGTGCACTCGCTTACACCTATCGATGACCTTCTTCAAAACTGCCCGCCTCTGCAATACCTCGATCCGCGGATTTCGCATCTTGCGAAGAATCAATTTGCATTCTTCCTCGGGCATCAGAATTCGGGCACATGACTGCAATGATCCCAACCTCCAAAAGAATGAGGACCACTACCATAAAGGTCGTACTAGATGAGCATGGCTACTTAATACGGTAGTAAAACTAGCAACCACTGCAAACTGCGGCAGCACTTGAACTGGACTTAGTCACAGAACAAGCAGATCACAAACCCTCCAAACTTTTTAAAATAATAATAAAGTAAAACATTGAATACAATATCGATAAACTGAAACCGTACAGAAAAAGGGCAAGAACCCTAATGCATTACATATCAATGCACCATCAAGATAAGAACTGAGAGGAAGCACCTTGCAGATGCACTGCAGAATTTGGAGAATGTTTTTAAGGTAACCAATGTGAAAAACAGGCATCTCAAGCTTCGTGTGTCCAAAGTGCCCAGGGCAATCGGCCAACTTTCCAAAACAAGTAGAACACTCTCCCTTCTTATTCGTTGTTCCCTGCTCATAACAAGACATTAAATAACATGTAAACTGTAAAAAAAGAACTCAATTGGATAATCATGTATTATAACATAATTCTCATCGTAGTCTGTGTCCACAATCCCACTCCATTATACATCTCCAATTGTGTCTTGGCAAAGATGTGAGAAAACATTGTGGTTAAGGAAGACTCGTACCAGCCGAGTGTCGACAACTGAGTATGGAGCTGGATTCCTTTCCGGCATAGTGTAAAGCATTGACTCGTACACGTGTAATTCAGAAGCTTTGACAATATCTTGCTTCGACATTGTCCCAAAACGAATGCTCTCGCTGCAACCACAGAATCAAATTATACCATACTCGATACTTCGAGAACAGCTACATATCAAAATCTCAAAGATGTTCACTGGAGCCCACGTTTGTACGCAGCAGCAGAAACAACAAACAGAAAAAACTCACATCTTGCGGGGTCCAACATCCTCAATGAAGGGCCGCTTTGAAAAATTGATGGAGGCATGGGCAGGAGCAATTGGCGCCCCCATGGCAGTACCGCCAATCCCAGCGGCACCTCCACCTCCCCCTCCGCGCCCCATCGCTGCAACTTTTACCGCCTCCTACAAGTCCTATCCTGTTCTTCTAATTTGTCCCCTCCTATTCGCCAGCTCTCCCTGCCATCCAAGACCATAACTTCATGATGACCAACATACCCGGATTGGAATCTTTCACTCATCTCGCTATTTGCCACTTGCGAACTTCTGAACAATTGCCATCACCAACCTACTCGAGCATGTGAAGCGACTCATTACACTCGATCCAAATGCTGTAGTAAGCTCAGGCGCAGGAACGACGACCAGCTCCCTCACTCATAACCACAAGAATTCCTCTATCCAACTTCTGCGTACTAATGCCGTTGCCTAAATTAGGGTTTAAGGAAGGAGAAAATATATTATGATGCCTGAAGACTTCTAGCGGCACCGGCTTATCTCGCATATGCAGATGAAAATATTCAAAGATTCTGCTCAGTGAGAGGATTAGGAAACGACAATCATCGTCGAAATAGCGCCATGGCTTCCAAGTCTCGGTCCATAGAAGTCACTGTAAGGACCCCAAGGTCTTTTTGAAAGAAGCCTAAAGCAGGTGCCAATTCATCTCAAAAAGCTCGAAATTCGCATGATAACTCCAACAACCGCCATAGTGAACCTCAGCACATATCTGTCAACAATTTCGTTGCGGAAACAATTCGAAAAACACCCGCGAAAAATTTAGTGCGTACCGTAATAGTTTAAGTGTCTCAAATTACGGGCAATCCGAGGAGGCTGGCAATTTGCTAGCGATCCGAGGAAGAAGTGCAAAAAAAAATTTAGAAACGCAAGGCATTGGCCGACTGATCCTAATCTGGACTTCCGGTGCAGAGGCCGGACGTGCCTCGTCCCTCGCAAGTCCAAAACCCTACGGTGGACAAATTAACAGGAATCTTCTGTAGTATTCGGACTTCGTTCTCTGCGTTCTTCTCATCCACTTCGACGTGCAGCTTCGTCCACCGATATTCGTTCATCCGTTTTCTGTACATTCGTCTATATAACTTTTCATCGAACTGATCCAATTGGTGACAAAAATTAAAACAAACGCACTGACAGTGAGAGTTTTTTAACATTTAACAAATCATTGTTGAGACATTGATTTGTGACTTTTAAAAAGTTAAAAATAGTACTGTGTTTGATCAGTGTTTCTGTAGTTTTCTTTCTTTTAGCTATTTAATTGAAATGTTGAAAATTTAGTGGGTGTAGTGGCTCTCTGTATGGAAAAATATTTAACTAACTTAAATTTGAAACAAATATTTATTTTATTTCATTTTTTATAGAAGATAACATCAGATCGTTGTTGAATCACGAGGTACATTGTTTTCATTTCTAATTACATGGTTGAATAACAGGTCTAAAGTGAAAATAGATGTCAATTGTACAAATACTATTTCTGCTTCAATTCAAATTCATTGTAGCTAGATAAGTTAACATTCACCCATGTAAGTATGACATTCAAATAACCTTTATATCACATTTAAAATTTTACATTTATTAGAATTAAAGGTGCATTTCAAAAAAATTGATTACATAAAACTATTTGTGTAGAATGCATGTTTTCTTTAGGTTTCCATCCTAAATTATGATAATTTATTTAGTTATTAATAAAAATAATTAATGATTCGTGTGTGTGTGAGTACATATATATATATATATATATATATATATCATTACACACACTTGCTATATATATATATATACTCAATGTTACTGCGTTTCCTCGACTCGTGGAAAAACAAGTCAGCAACAAATGCAACTGAAGCATCTCTATTTGCATAATGAGGAGTTTTACCACAATGTTTGCATTTCATGTATATTTCATGGCAACATGTCTTTGGTTCAAAAGACATGCCAGTTCAACACAATATAGTCCTACTCTAACATGGCATTTGCTATCACTCCTAAAAACATCAACGTAGAGTTCCTAATCAGTGAACCACATCAGAATCTGAACATCACAAATACATAGTTCTAACCTATGCACTTCCCCAACAACAACATCATCATGAATCACAAATGTGTGAAAGTATGTGTGTGTGTGTACATGAAGAAACAACAATGCCTCAGGCCTTCAGATCTCACAACGAAGGTCGAGGATATGACAGCACCGACTCTCAAAGACAAGTCGAGCATATGACAGCACCGACTCTCAAATGAGGTTTCTAAATCACAGAACTAATGTCAAGTGCAAGGAGACGAAGAAGAAGAAGAAGAAGAAGAAGACGCGCATACACAATAGTATGAGTTTATGATGTGTTTATTCCACACAGAAGATCTGAAAAAAGTGTTTCAAGCACTATGTGTAATAAAATTACAATGGTCCACCAGAATTGGCTGGATCGAAGAATGTTGTTGAGGGTTTTTTTTCCCTTATGTTACCGATTGTTGGGACTGGGAACTACCAAACTGGAAGAAGGTGCAGCGACGCGGCAGGTTTTCGTGACCGTCTCGGGCTGCGATCAGCTTCGCGCGGACGGACGGGCCATTCCTGCAGGCACATCACGGTCCGAGGAGCGTCGTCTAGTTTCGACTGAAACGGTCCCTTGCGAGCCAGATTCAGAATCGCGATAGATCCCAGTGGGTTTACCTGAACTGGGAACCCTCCCACGTTTGCCCGAACTTCCACTTTGATCCCGCCGCTCTGTTGGACACTAGGGTGCGTCCGTCTGTCGTCGTGATCAGGAAAGACAATGCTCCACCTACCTTGGTCCGGCAAGTCCATATTGATCCCCAGTTTCGGAACATGTTCACCCACCCGCTATACTGCCCCTTAATCCTCACAGACCTGATATCACCTGCACCTCCGACGTTGTGGATTAAAATCATCATGAAGTACGGGTTTCCTCCGATGGTGAATCGAACCCCACCGCGTCTCACACATTTAACCCTGTCATAACAAGTACCCATGCCACCATTAGTACCTTCCAAGCAGGATAAGTTCATGTGAAGACATGCCATGCCGGACGATGTCTGCACAATAGAAAGTCACATACCTCCTGTAGAAAACGGGAGTGACTCCTCCTTCACGCCTTGCAAGGGCGGTAAAAGCGGGCATTGGCAAGTCGAAGTGAGGGCGATAATCACACCATCCTCCGTGAGAGCCTCGAGGGCACAGATTAGTGGCAGTCACAACGATCGTGCGAGAATAGTTCCAGCACCAGTTGCGCACGTTTCGAGAGGCCCTCACGCGTGCACACTTTAGCTGATAGCACCCCCCGCAAGCCGCTCCACCTAAGAATAGAGGAGAACTCAATGCCGCAGTCCAAGATCCATACCCGAGCGCGTATGTATTTTGATACGCGCAAGCGCCTCCCTGCGTTCCACCACCATTAGGTGATCCGTAGTAGGTGATGTGTGCATCCTTCCATCCATATGGAGCTCCACGCACTGAACTCAAGCTCACAGACAGAAGCACGGCTATGACAGTAGGAAGCTTTAAGCTATAGGTAGCATTCATCTTCATGATCTGGGCCTGCTTTAATAACAGATAGATTCAGGAGTCACCAAAGTTAACGAATGTATTGCAAACATTGTCATTGTGAATCAGTCAATGAGAATTAATGAACTTAAATTTGAATATCTATCAAAATTTCGTCCCCCCCTCAATTATGTGTCGTCCTGTAAGGCCGCTCCAAAGCCGCTGAGCGGATGAACAAGCCGGACACACGATGCATTCTGACGCATCTTGCTGAAAACCATGTGCAGCAGATCATCGAAAACAACGTGAAATGAGGACCGACGTGAACGTTTCAATCTCTCGAGACAGGTTCACAAATCAGCTGAACCTGCAACAGGCATGCCATTAAAAGTCGAGTTCGTCACTTACGATCTAGAGTCAGATATGACCCTATGTCCAGAGGCAGAGAACCAAGTTAGAAACTGGCTTCCCGAGAGGCGCTCATGAGGAAGATCAAATCTGTGTCAGATGCTTGGAGCTGAAAGGAAAAAACCTTCGGCCTCAAAAGAGAGCCTGAAGTATGATGCTTCTCAGGGACTTCAAGCACCTTATACGCTGCTTCTCTCCCACTTCTTCCCTCCAGCCAACCGACATCCGAATCGAATGGAGAGAAGAGAGGAACAGCTCTTGAACAGTTCTAAAATTACATTCTAGCACTTGAATTGAACATCATAATCTGCATGTCAAATACGATATGTTAGGGGATATGCGTTTGCTCTGTGCTGGAGCTACTGTAGACTCGGCGTTTCGTCGCTCCGAGTCATGTGCAGTGCCAGGTTTAGCACTTCTCCAGCTGGTGGATTCTTAAGCTCAAAAGGGAGTGTTCTCACTTAGAACCGCAAGTTCGTTTGTGTTGATCTTGCCATTCTCATTCAGTAATGCCGGAAACAGTCTAGGCAGCGCCCAACATTGAGCCGATTCGAAGGAATCTGGGCACTCAGATGGTCATGGTAAGCTGGAAAAGAATAGGCACTGGTTGAACATCCCTCCTCGAACATCTCGCGGAGCCCTGCCCGCTTCTGCCTGTCCATGAATTTTATCCCCGACATCTCCGTCCTCAAGATTGCCAAGATCGCTTATATGCTTCGTTGTGCTTCATGATTGTATGCAGTGGAGCACACAAGCGGTGTTGGGAATCTTGAGGACGGAGCTGGCGGGGGCATGAACATTCTTTAACGGGCAGAAGCGGGCAGGGCTTCGGGATGTTTCACGGGGCGCCACTGGCACTGGATACAAGACGATGCTTGGGTTATGTTGCAGCATCCAGGGCATCGATGACCTCGATGTCACCAAGAAATTTGCAACTGCAGCAATATTTGATCCACGAATATCACTAAGAAGTTCTTACCTGCAGTTGGAGGACATTGTGGGACAGATGATTAATGTTACCCATGGAAGGCCCTCAACTAATGGTACACAAAGTACGGAATCTATGTGCAACTGCCCTGCTAGATGTTATTCGCTACTCGTCGACATCTAGAAGGGCCAATGCACGTTACAAGAAGTGAAGGATCAAACTTGTTCTCAATCTCTCCCATCATTACAATTCAAACCCGCGAGACATTCGTCACATAAGATGAACGTGGATGAAATCGCTCAGTTCACCGTAAATTAGTACGTGAATATGCTGATGCAATGATCAAAGGATAACTCAGTGTGGACATTGCATACTTGACCAAGCATGGAGTTAGATAGAAACATCATCAAAGGGGAAAATTGGTTTGACAATCCAAATTAGTGGAAAATGTGCAACCAACGGTTAACATACAGCCACCATCACCACGAGGCGATGCCTCAATCAAACTCTCGAAATTCTTCCGCACACAAATTTGGTGGTCAAACGTTGCAAAACGTCTTCCGGCATATTCGAAAAAGGTATCGTCCATGCTTTCTTTTGTTCGAACAGCATCAATTTCACCCAAAGTCTAAAGATATCTACAAATATACACTCTAACCACCTTAGCCCTGTCGCCAGTCCTGAATATACCTTCACCAAGGCCTAAATATCAATTTCAGTTCTAAAATTTTAGGACTGTCCGTGTGAAACTGTACGTCAAACCTATCAATCCGTTCCAAAAAGTACCGGCACCTCCTCAGCAGTCAATGTAACCTCCAAAAGCGTAGGTACCATAAGTGAACCAACCAAGGAGTAGGGTAGCGAACCCGGCCCAGAAGAAGAAGAATATCCAACCTGCCATGAACAATCCAAGGGTCATGATTGCAACGAATGGCACATAGGCTCGAAGGAATCCGGTGAAGTCGACAAATTCGCCCTGCACAAGAGCAAGTAGAAGGACGTCCATAAGGTTCCAGTTCGAGTGTCCTCCGTAGGCCATCCGGTTCATGCAATTCGCAACAAATGAGTGACAGTTGCAAGTAAAAAAGTTGTATGACTTTCTCCCAAAGACTTGAACTGATCTTGAAATCGCATCATCCCAGGAATAGGCCATGCCAGCAGCGGCGTGCTTGTCAGCAATCTTGCATGTATGGCCGTATTGAGGATGGGGGAAACAGCACTGTACACCACAATATCGAGTGTTAGAAGTCGACAAATGTCACACGAAATCTAGAACTATCAAAGTATCAAAGGAAGAAACACTATCATCTAGCATCTTCATAATGGATAAAAGTTCACCCCCGTACCTTGTCGCGACTGAGATGCACGTATTTGGCGCACGAGCCAAATGCAAGATTGTCAATATTAATGTTTCCAGCAAAATCAAGGGTTACACCATCCTCTCGGCAAATGCCGACGTGACCTACAAAGGGTATAAGCCACGCAACAATTGGTAATGGTACCCACACCAGACAGTACGGGAACTTCCCATTTTTTAAATCCACAGGCTGCGCTGGCGCATTCCACCTTCTCACAACCTGTAAAAGGTATTCGAGTTGGTCATACAAGCACCCTAATGAATTCTGAAAAAACGATTCTAAGAACTCTAAGGATATCATTGAATCCCATGAATGTTAAAAGGGTAAATTGATCAGGTATGAGTTACCGGTCTCGAAGGAACAAGACTTTTCAGTTCCTCTGTGGAAGTAGGGACTGGTCCAGTAGAATCTTGAACGAGATAGTATCTCTCAACTCCTTCATCTTGAATTGCATCATCATGTATCTCAGTCACAGGTCGAATTACTCCACGCCAACGACCACATGTGAAAATAAGTTCATTAGTTGCGCAAAAATATGCGCTACGGAATGCCTCTGACATTTGGAAGTATGTGCAAAACAATCAACTCGTGCACTAATTTTGACCTTCAGTAATTACCTGGTTATCGACCAAATTGATACCAGGTGCCTCAAGCTTCAGCTTACATGATTAACCCAATGAAGCAAGATGCAACCGAACCATTAAAGGAAATTGAATGAAAGATATAAACAACCTGAAACCCCCTCAATGTGCTCAGCAGTTCTATGTACAGAACGCAGTGTTGTGTTGAATTGACAAGACTTACGATTCTTCTCAGATGAATGATGTGGTGCCAGGATAGCTTTATATTGTCCAGATAAGGTAAACTCCACACCGGAAAAATTCATTGCTTCTGCTGACGAAATGACTGTCCCTCGTAAGATATCTTCGCACCCAACGCTTAAAACTGGAAACCCACCCCCAGACAGAAGACAAATAAGAAATTCATCAGCTTCAGAAAGCAAGATTCCCACAGCAATACCATCCAAGTTCCTCAATATGAATATGTTAAGGTACCCTCATTCAGTTGCTACATGAAACTACTGCACCCCGTAAGTAGCATTCCTTCTACACAGTATGTCCTTCATTGTTACATTACCAACCAAAATTTAAAGGGCTGCCCATGGTAAACCTCAACAATCACTCCCTCGTAAAAACCATATGAAACATGATAGAGGAAAAGGGGGAACCATGACTACATGACAGCTTCTACTGTTGAATGTGTTAGGTGTACTTTATGTTAAACATGAAGTACTTCAACTAATCAAAATCCTTATAATTCGCCTGGAATGTAACGACATCATGAAGCAACCATCGGTAAGGATTAGGCCAAACAAACATGACAAATTGATGAAAGATTGAGATCAATAAATGTATACTTTTGCACCGTTAACCCCACGACACCGAATCGAGATTCCTTCACACCTAAGAACTCCTTGCAGCAGTCCAGCCTTACTGAACCAGGATGACTATGATCATCAAAAAGGCTTGGGCACCCTCACATGCCACACGGTGTTTCAAGACCACTGCCAAGATTGTTATCGCTGAAAATTACCTCCCAACAGTGTCTAAAACAGCAGATAACTTAGGAATCCCAGGCAATTCTTTAAACAGAATAAGCAATTGCACCACCGCACAACATAGTGACCCAGGCGAAACTTTGCTATGACCACTATACATGGAAGTGAGAAAGAGATATAGTGATCACCGACACTACCGAGAAATGTTCCCAACATCTCATTGTGAAATGAACAAGATTAACAATCTGACTTTGACAAAGGGTTAAAATGGTCAGCGAAGTACAACTCCACGGCGACCCTCATATCATCCGCATTTTGAAACCCTCTATTCCAAAGACTAATCCCGTCAAATAGTTCTAGTCATGGAATAGAAATAACGAGTCTTGCATGTAACGAGAAAGTACATTTAGCGACATGAAACTACCAACGTAAAGAATTTCCCATGTGCGGAAGAGTGGAATTTTGCAGCAGAACTATTTAATCCGCTATAATTTACCGAGTGTGAGAATATCATCCTTCTCTCCGAATTTCGAGAACTCAGGACAGATGGATACCAAATGGATAAGAGCCGATGCGAATACTTCTCAAGAAGACAGCAATCATATACGCGTCCCAGAGAAAAACACAACCACGACCCTCAACACCTTAATTGCTCCACCACCAGAAAAGAATGTCACGATTTCTTACCTTCAACCCAAGCACCACCTCTCTTCCAAAAAAAATTAACGGGGCTCCCACGTCACACCCGTCCCTGCGCCTTGAACCAAACAATCACCGCTTCACCTGTACGCTTCGTCCATGAAGAAATGCAAACCCGTGGAACCAGAATCTCGTCTCCACACCTGCCGGCGCACGATTTAAATTCACAAATCCAGCCCACTACACGTTTACAACACAAACGCTTTGACCAAATTATGAGCATCTCAGAATTAGAAAATATTTTATCTCTGAAATGGTTTACTAGCACAACAGCACTCCCATGGAAAGATCTCGCGAGAAGAGATTTAAGTGGCAGCTGCGCGTGCATTCACTTGAACATTCAATGCACGAAACTATGTTCATGCATATATTCATCAGAAAGAAATCTTCTGGCTCAATCCCATTTACAAAGAAGCTCATTTGGGTAAGTCTAATCCAACTTAGAATCACTAAATTGACCTAATTCCGAGAACTACAATAATAAAACACGAAATACGACACAAAAATGGAATCATAATTTCTCAATTCCAGTCACAATACGAAGTGAAATTTTAAACTCTGAATGGAAAAGCACAAACCCGGAGAGGAGAATAAAAAAAGTACCACAAGGCGGTGAAATTGGTGCCGACATTCTTACCCGATCCTGGTCAAAGCACCGTCGAACTAAAATGCTCGGCTGCCTTTACCTCCACAACTGTGGTCCTCCGAACAAAAGCCCTAATACGTCGTTGCATGCACTGCTTCTTAAAGGGAGGATGCTGACAGGGCTGGACTTGTCCAGCTGGACCTCGCGATTTACCCTAGGTGGCACCGATATTTATAGCGCAGTAGGATCCAGGAGCGGACCCCGTTCCCTAAGGCCAGGTTCTGATACCATAAAGCTCTTGGCCAATGGGCCTCAGCGTGACTGGACCATTGTATCTGGATGAGAAGTTGGCCACGTATACCTTGTCATGTGATTACTGCTGATAATACGGGTTAAAGCGATGAGGGGACACTTGTTTGACCAGTTATGGGGTTGCAAATGGCCACATGGATTTGATGACATGGCCACTGGATTACGAGTGGCGCCTCCCAGGATCCGGCATTCATGAAACGGTGAATTAGGGGGGGGGGTAATTAAAGCCTTTCTTTATTAGACAAAGGCAAAAGTGTCCACTTGTTGGATTTTGCATGCCTATTAGTTATAACACTGCCTTTATTTAGATTGTTTTTTAAGTACTCAGAAAAAGGAAAGTTTATTTGATGATTAGTATTGGAATACAACAATTTGTGATTTGAAGCAAATAATTGTGTACTAAATTGACAATGCTTGAAGTTGCCCAGTGATGGATAATTTAATGTACTTTAGTTTCGAAAACACAACTTGATGTAATTTCCAATTTATAGTTTTGAAACGTATTCAGAAAAAAATTGAGTTTTCATGATGAATTAATATCACTACTATAAAACAATGTTTCTGATAATTACAGGATATTTTTTGATATTTGTGACTTCAATAAAGTTATTCACATGATGCCTGAGTTCTTGGCTAAAAATTATACAATTAAATACACTGGAATTGACAGTAAACATTATTGGTCAACTGTTTTAAATCACATATTATACACTGCAAGTCAAATATTTAAGAGAAGGTAAAAAGTATAATTTAATAAAATCAACAACATTGGTGATACAAAATTGTTGATTCATATAAGTGCCAAATTATGATCTTCGAATGGTTCTTATACATGAATGTCAACAATAGTAACTGTGATGACATCAAATTCTAATCTTCTTGTACATACATGAGCCCTGCTAAACCTACAATACATCAAAACTTGATCCAAAAATGAAAATCAAAGTATATATTCACAAATAATACTCATTGTAGCAAATATTGCCATACTTTATTATCTAGAAAAGTATTATCTACAAAGCGTAGCTCACAATGTATAGATGATCATATGCATCCTTCAAATATAACTAGTATCACAAATTAAAAAATTTAATAATAATATTTTCTATTAAATTTTCTTTTGGATAGTATATGGCAAATAATCTTAACTCATTGCAATTCATATACTAAGTATTTTAAAAATCTAACAGACATGTGTATTCGAATGCAGATATGTATTTTTCTTTTGAAAAAGTACTGCATATAATAATTTTCATAATAATTTTTTCTACTACACCAACATTAAAATATTTAGACATACATACTTAATTTTGGTTTACCATTCACTTCTGTTTTTAAAGTTTGGTTGAAAACATTTTGTATCTTGAATTTTGAAATAAGCAGTCAAATCACAACGCTGAAATTGTATAAGTTCTGGAGGATACGGGTTTTTCCTTTTCTCCAAATCATATAAATAGGATCCAATTTATATATTTAAAAATTACACACGTATTTTACTACCTTCGGAATATTTAAAAATATGAATTTATGACGACATTAAATTAAATTAGAGCAATATTTTCTCCAAAAACAGAAGAAGTAGAAAGGTTAGACTTCATCCTTCCAACATTTTAATGCCCACTCATATTTGATATTATGTAACTTTCACCATTACATTATGATGCCATTTTTGAGTCACAATATCATTTCTTCATGTGATATATATATATATATATATATATATTCTCTGTTCATGATGATGCAACTGGGGTTCCCCAAGTGATGATCTAAAAATCTTATCATTCACAGAAGTTCTTTGCTGTTAAAAATAGAATACATCAATAAGTTATCATTTTTTATTTATAAAATATATGTGTTGCGTTTACTATTTTTGATAAATCAGCTTTTGGATTTTACTACTACTACACCAACTGCAAACAGTATTGTCTCAATGAATTGTAAATACAGTTATGAGTGTTGTGTGATTTTTCAATACAAACCTCTAAGTACATCATGCATGTAAACTCTTTGCAAAAAATGAAAACAAAGTGGAAAAAAATAAAAAATACAAAAAATACAAAAAAAGAATACATAAACTGAGTGCTACCAATAAATATGATATTTATAAAATATAGGTGTAGTGCTCTGACACAACTTTCACTATTTTAAAACAATTAAAAAAGGTGTTTTGTATTCTAAATATATACACAAAAGTGCATAGGGGTATTGATTTTAGTGTTTATATTATTAAATTATCATTTTAAAACCAAGAACCTCTTGTATTGTAGTGTGATGAAGGTATTTAGAGCAAATCTTCAATACATATTTTATTTTAAAATTGAATATAATGAATCTTTTCATAAGTTCACTACTTGACGTTTTGCAATTATTATTAATGAAATAACAAGTTATATGGTAGACATGTTAAGATAACATGATGGCAAACACTTTTGCAAAACTATCTCGACTCAACTACATGGATGATTACCTTCCTCCAAATTATTACTTCTTTATTTATTTCACTGAAGATTTCAAGTAAGTTAAGTTTTATTTTTTGAATTTTTTGAATTTTTTACTAGTAATATTTAGACGCCCACTTGCTTAAGTTAGGAGCACCCACTGATCCAGGGGAGGAAAACTCCACCACAACAACCACCACCACCTAGGATCAAACCACACACCTCCTCATTATTTATGAAATTTCTAACTAATTATTCCAACCTCGGCAATGATTAGAAAGACATTGAAATTTTGATATATTTATCAAATAAGATATTCCATTTTGTTTTCTATCTGAGGTTAGTAAGCAAGCAAAGGGCTGGGCAAAATCATCTGTTGATGATAAACCACTATATGGTATTCATTTGTGGTAGCAATATAGGGGTTGTTCTATCAAATCCAGGCATTGGACAGGGGTACCAAGTAGGGGGAGAATCCTTTTCTTGAATATGTAGTACTAAATTCAAAAGTATTTCTCCAAATGTATCCAGCAACTTGTTTTCCATTTGGTGTTGATTATTATGGGTTATCATATCAATTTATGACACCGATGGATGAATGAATGATGAATGAACTAGCAGTCCTCTCTAGATGTAGGTAACCTTCAACTGATGAGATTTGAACCTATTTAATGAAACAGTTCAAGTTGTGAATTTCATAGACCACAACATCATCTCTCTTCGACAATTTGAAGCTACCAGATAATATTTCTGTAATACCTTGTCACAGCTGAGTTCTACATCCTATTTGAACATTTATTTACTGGTTTTCGAAACCCACCCACATGCAGGCCAGTAGATAACACGTTAAAAGCTGATGAGCAACGTTGTTTCGTCCAAATTCACTTTTAACTTGTATTTGTAGCAATTCCAGTAATGATTATTCGTATAATAATCAAGATCATGAACCCCAGAATCATATCCAATAATTGTATTGTCTAGGTACTTAAAAGTGCAATCACAAGTGCACCAACTACTCTCTTCCTCTTAATATTTCCTTGTATCCACGAATTTTCAAATTACTGATAAAAGTCACAAAATCGCCAGGCCAAGCCTAATGCGTCAAAAGAAATTCTTACTCAACCTGCAGAGTGAACTTCATTTTGCAGCAGATGACGTATTCATCTCGTCAATTTCCTCACGTGAGCTGATGATATTCAGATTCTGATTCTTGCAGTATTTGAAGAATGGAATATCCATGCAACAATATGGAAAGAATTGACGTGGTGCTAGTTTTGGTGGTGTGAGGAAACGTGAACTGAAAATCCTAACCGTAGCATGCTGAAACGAGTCCACGCGCCAAAGCAGCTCCAGAATGAAAAAAAACATCAATTACGTAACATCACATGCTTCTTAGATGCACTCATAAGTTTGTGATCCAAAGTCATGTACACATGGTCACTATCTGCATGTCTAAAAGAATAGCGATTTCCAGCATGTAGTGAATCTCAGGGAGCGACGTTCAGCGGAACATGCTAGGGATGTCAGCACATCTTGGTACATTTTCACCATCACAGATGAAGGAACCATTCCTGACCCAATAATCACCCCGAGAAGCCTCCTATGTCTTTCAATCTGTCTTCCTATTTTCTGCAAATGAAAAGCTAAAATGACTACTGCACTGGACTAAATCACAACAGGTGGACAGAAAAATGTCTCCATTGGGAGCAATCTCACAAGCTCAGGATGTCTGAATCTCTTCATGCTCTTTATGGCTAACTGTTGCTGATTCATTAGAAACCATCTGTTGATGCATGGGAGGATTGATAACAGTCATAGGCATCACAACGTTGTCAGAAAGACGACCCTGCATCTCACGGTGCTCCTGACATATTGCACACCAGTGCAAACAACAATGGACCATGCAAGGATCACATGGCGAGTTCTGCAGTCACACCAAATTCCAGTTAGATACTGCAACATCCAAAATCCGGCAGAGCTGAAGACTAAGAATCCATTACAAATATCTTCAAATTGTGAGACGACTAACTTTTCTATTTGCCTGATATTGGGGAAGGAACGGGAATTCGTAAGACAGAATCAACATTGTGCATCATTATGTAGACTGGATAACGAGAAACCACAACTGGATGAACATATTCAGATCGGTTACGCCATATTTAAAGGAAAACCGCTGTAAAAGCAGAATGCGACACACGAAATTCAAGAAGATCTTTCTGGACATTCATACAAATCTGGCAAAGTAAATTCTAGCAGCAACTGAATCATCAACTTTCATAAAAACGATTACAGCAAACCAACACAGAGATTTCTATGAAAGATAATCCACCTGAAGATGGTATTTCCTTTGTAGCTCTTCTCGAAAGAGTCCTGTGTAAATGCCGCACATCCACCAAGCGAACAGCAAACCCTCTACTACAAAAAAGAAGACCCTGGGGTTAAATCCATGGAGTGCAGCTGTGGTAGCTCCCAGGGCAAGACCCCCCTCTACAAAGATGGCGTGACAAATACATGGAGTGGTCCACGGAATTTCCTCCTTCAAATTCTCCATGTTCCGTCCGAACAGGACACACGGGCAGAAGAAACCAGTCTTGCCTGTACATCGTCCACTGTCACTCTGAGTTTTGAAAAAACAAATAAATAAATTGAAATGTTAGAGGCGAAATAACTAACAAAGTGTGTGTATCTTTGAATCCTTAGTCTTGAAACTACTCTAGTCAAGGGCTGCAAGAAACACTGTAGGAAAGAGAAATCAAGAAAATCGTGTATTGAATGTAGTTCATCCTCAAAGTTCGAAATCATCGACACTAAAAACGAAAACTCTAAAACTAGGAGATAATAAAATCTCGTACAAGAATCGATGTCATCTCCACACCCAAAAATCCCCGTTGTCCAAGGCTCATTGCTTGGCGGTTCGTAGCTCTCTGGAAGTGACTGTCCACATTGATTACAACGATGTACTACCAGCTGCGCAACCACCCAAAACTTAGTATATTGACCCAAAAACACATAGATGCAATAGAAGAACGGCTCATCATAATCGCTCCCAAACATATTGTAACTGATGTGATTTGTAGGTCCCGAGAATCCTGGATTCGCGTACAACAAGCGACAGGGTCGCAACTATCATAATGGCGCAGAAGACATGGAATGGCTATTTTCTCAACGTCCAAAACTAACACGCCAGTCCAAATTAGCTAAAATCCCACAGGGATTCCTGATCGGCAGCGTAAGATCATCCCCACAGCAAGCATACATGCCATCAGGAGGTAACCAGCAATTCCTAGGCGAGATCACACGAGATGCCCAGTTTCTCGATCAAGCCGAACATGCTTGGGACAGACAAAACCACACACAAAATGCATCATGTGCAGTAGGTGGTGTACTAACCGTGAAGCAGCAGTGGAACTGTGCGTCTAATGGCTTGCAGGAACGAAACAACAGCCAAAATCTCTTTATAATCAGAAAGAAGATTATATCTAGCCCACCCAAGAGTGCAACCATGCTACAATGCCTCACACACTCAGGGGTAATAACTATCCACTCCTTGAGACCTAGATGTGCGGCTCAACGATCTCGTGACCAAAACAGGAAAATCCGTCAGTACACTCGCTGCCGACACAAGAACTCACATTACACTACCACAATCCGATGCGCAGAAGTCCCACATCCAAACCACGCTCCGACGCACGAATCCATCCCCAAGAGCCCACCACAAATTCCAACCCACAAAACCAACTAGATCCCAAGCATAAATCCAACCTGCGGCACGGACACCGGCTGATTAAGCTCCCCGGGACGGATCTCCTCCACAGGAAGCTCATGCTCCTTGTCAAGCTTCACATACCGCGAGGCAGACGACTCCTCCGCAACAGACATACTGAAACTCCCGCTTCTCCTCGACAACTACAACAACTATTCACCAATCAATTCAACCCCAACGCGCCCTCCACTAGGGACCCAACAAGCCAACGACAGTCAGCTCAAATCGGAAAGGGAACGCACGACGCGCATAGTGAGAAACAACACTAGCGACGCATGCGCGATGAAAAGAAGAGGGGGGGTGTGAGGAAACAGAGCATCAAACCCTAACACATCCACAAGGGGCAGGGAATACAGGAATTGTTAGCAGTGAGCCCGCTCGTGCTGATCCTTCTGCTGCTGCTCCTGCTCCTCCTACTCCTCCCCGCATCGCCAGAATGGGCAGGGCTCACGCGTCGTCATGCATCGTGGGCCCCCACCGGCGTTGCCTTTTCGCTCACGCCATGGCGCCTGCTGCGTCTCGGCGTCTCTGCGAGTGTGCGTGTGTGCGTGAGTCTGAGGATGCATTACCTGCCGACGTGGCTGTTTCTTTCTTACTTTTCGCATTTTTACTTTTGCATTTTCTTCTGGTCTTTATTTCAATTTGTTATTTCATTGTGTTATCATGTTTGATCTGCACCTGTGTTTGCTTGTTGTTTTCTAGTTCCGATTGTGGGTTTCTTGAAGTTCTGTTGCAGTTTTCTTTCTACAACTTCTTATATAAACTCTGCTTTTTCTGGTATTGGTGGTTTTTATTATTTATCTTTTTATCTTTTATTTTGTTGTAATGTCGAATCTATTTTCTGGTGCTGAAAATAGTCTATCAATCTCTACTTTTTTGTTTTTGTCGTAATTTTGTCAGGATATGGTATCAATTCTGACTGATGGATTCAAACCTTTGTTTTATAACTTAGTATTTTAATATCATTCGTTTGTGTTTTCTTTTTTAAAATTAGATTGTTAGAATGACAAGAATGGATATTACAAATTTGATGTGACATCAAAATAAAGATAGACAATGTATATATTTTAAACGACCATAGTACTCTTTGAGTAATATATGGTCCAATAAATATGAAAGCTTTAATATTATTTCAATCAGATTTTATCAATTTACAAATTGTTAAGCGTCTCCTTTTGGGTACAGCTTTATAAACTCTACATATAAAGCTTATATACAAAAAATGTATACAAAACCAATTTGTTTTTCCAACTGTTTTTATAATTGTCTATCTTCTCTTACTTATATATATATATATATATATATATATATGTGTGTGTAAATATATTCCTTCATTTTTTATTTTTCTAAAAAACTACTATAAAATAAAACATAGCCAAAGTATTAATATTTTATTTTCAGTAAACATTTTAAAACAAAAATGCATCTAAAATTTTAAAATTAATAAATTAATTTTTAACACTAATAAATTCATTAATAAATTCATTAATAAATTCATTTATATCTTTATTCTAAACAATATATTTTATTTTTATCTTTATTGTTTCTATTTTTAATTGAGCATATTTTTAATTTAGT